>JAMKCH010029898.1:0-18052 GCA_023653785.1 Ophioderma brevispina | reverse complement strand
AAACAAACTCTTAAACTATACTCTTAAAACAAACATAGCTTTAAGGAGTTTTGTTGGTTTGTTCTTAAAGTAATGTAGGTTTGTTTCGCTTTCTTTAACGATAGGCCACTTTAGTGTACTGTAAGGAAAAAGGAAAAATTAATGTTGGTTTGTTTAAGATTATGTTGTTAATTACTAAGGTGTAAGGTGTTTACGAAGCTATGTGGTTGCTTTAAGAGAAACGTTGGTTCTCTTTGCATTAGAAAGTATCAGTGATTCACCCGAAGAGTCAAAATATTTGAATTTTTTTTGACTAGCTTAAAAGTGAAGGATAAATGTCTGGAATTCTCATAAGTAATTTTTTGCCAACTGAAAAAATTGAGAGAAAAGGAAGAAAGGAAAACAGCAATATTAAAGATATGAACCTCCTCAATTACATGTTGTAGCAAGGGTCAGGATACGGACAATTATGACTAAAATAAATCCATGTTTGTCTTTATTGGCTGCGTTTGGTTTTATCACTTGCAGGGTAGGTTAGGGATACCAATCGTTGTTCCCAGACATTGACAAAATCTTATTTTTAGAATAAAGTTGGTTCCCTTTACTGGTTGTTTTATTTTACGAGAAATGTTGTTTGTCAAATATCATAGTTACCCCTCACTACATAAAGCTGGAAACTTTTGGTAGTAAGTATGGACCCTCTACATCATGATCAATGCTAGGTAGGTAGCTATCTCTCAAATTGTTTTGTGATCACTTTTTCAATAGGGGCCAATTTAAGTTTACACAGGGGTCATTTTTAATAATGCTCCAAAATTGGGAAATGTAGCCATATTGTTCGTCTAGTCCTAAGGATTCCAAAAAAGGTACAGTTTGTACTATATAGGACATTGGTTTGGGAGTTATAGGGTAAAATGGCGAAAATGGTAAAAAGGTCAATTGCGATTTAGGGTTTCAAAATCAGAAGTTGCTCAATTTTGGTAAAAATTGAAAAGAAGTGTTCATCTAGCTTAATGTGCCAAAATAAGGAATCGTTTGTACCATCTGCAATGCATCGTTACCCCAGGTTATGCGACAAAATAGGTCATAGGGACAAACATAATCCAATAATGGTGTTGCCTTTCTTTGACCCTTCTCTCTGTAAAAGTAAACTTTTAAAACATATAAAAACTATCTTTTTAGGGAGTCTTCTTACCTCAGGAAAGAATTTGCAAAGTATTTAAAATATAATCAGAGTAACTGTTAATGTTGACCCCTGTAAAAAATTGAGATACCTTTTTACCATTGGTGTCATTTTTACCTATAAACTCCAAAACCAATGGTCCTCGTACGTAGTAGGTTACAAACTATACATTTTGGAATCCTTATGATTAGAGGACAAATATGCATACATTTACAACATGATTGGGGCATTTCAAAATTTTGAAATCAATTTGTAATTACACTGAAATTGGCCCTTATTGAAAAGAGTGATAACCCACAATTTGAGCGACTACCTACCAGCATTGATGTAGAGGGTCCATTTACTACTACCAAAGGTTAACCTTATCTGTGTGGGAGGTAAACGAAATCCTTAAATAAGGCCCATTAGATATTCTGCTTCCTGCTCTACTTTAAGAGAAACGTTAGTTCCCTTTGCTTTTAAGAGATGTTGGTTATACTGTAGAGAAATGTTTAAGAGCTGTGTTGGTTGCTTTAAAGGAAATGCTGGTTTTCCTCACTTGCAAAGAAAATGTTTGGTTTCCTTCGCTGTCAAAGAATGTTGGTTGATTATTTGCTTTACGAGATGTTAGTTCAGTTTGCTTTTAAGAGAAGTTTGGTCGGTTGTTTTAAAGGGACATAATGGCATGAAAAAAAATTTGAAATAATGAAAAGGACCCTCACTGAAATCACTTCCACGAGTTTGAAAAAACAATTTGGATGTTGGATGTTTACATTCTGTGAAAACAGAATAGTCAGGAGGAATTGAGGGCACAGGGTGGAAATGGAGTACAGACTTTCTATTGATCGATTTTTGCAATGGTGACCTAAGCCTAATAATTTCTGGAGGGTGTGCAAAATTTCGTGCAGTGGCCTTTTCTAGAAATCCAATATGGGCTCGCTATCACCCTCTCAAATTCATTCAAATGGCCCTAATCTTATGCACTAAATCCAGGTTTTAAAGCACGAGGAATCTTTTTGGATCGTTATTGACGTGAATTGATCACAACATTACCAATCAATTCAATATGGCCACCAAAAACCCAATATGCCTGAAATCATTCAAGTGACCATGACTCATCCAGTTACTGTGATGGAGGCAGTAATTTGCGCTCTATACCCAGGAGGACCCATATCTGAATTTTAGTGTATTAACATGATTACCAATCAAGATGGAAAGCCAATGTGGCTGCCGTTTAGATCTTAAAACTTACAATTTTCATATATTAGTTAATATATTGGCCTCCATTTTGAATTTTAAGATGTTGTCAAAACAAATATACCAAGATACGAGTTATCAATGCTCAAGGCATACATCTCATACGTTATTAAACTTTAATAATATTTTGGGGTTATAACTTAATACAATACAGATGTATCGTAATTAGAGGGTTTAAAGAAGATAAAAAGCCAGCCACATTGGGCCCCATCTGAACATTTTTGCATGTCACGAAACAGACTCCAGATAAGAAGGTTCAAATGGTCAAATACTTATCCATATCTTAAATTACTCTTGTAATAAAAAATTAGTTGATTGTATGTAAAACTAACATAATACCCATATAATGTAGGTTATACTATTTTTAAGGCGGCTGTATGGGCTGCCCTCTTGAATTTTGAAAATGTCCATTACAGAAAAGCCAAATAAGGGTTTCTTAGTGATCAAAGACATGGAGTCATAAGTGTAAAGCAATAAAGCCTGCATATAGACAGGGATCAAGCCTCTAAACTGCAAAAATGTGCAGAACATTGACGTGTCCGGATGCGTTGAAATGCATTCTAGAGGTGTTAAAGTAACACTGCAGAGTGTGATCAATTGTAACAGATTTTGAACACCTGCAGAAAATATTTAGGTGGTCAGTATGTATTCAAGTAGCGTAAGTAGGTATAATGGAGGAGTTAAGATCATTTTAATGATTCGGAGAGATGATTGAACTTTTGAGCAGCCATATTGGATTTGTGTTGCAATGGTAATGATGGAAATTACATTACCAACCCTTTCTCGTGCGTAAAACACCGGAGTACCGAGAAAAATGTCTCATCGGAAATACTTAGAGATTTTTAGTGATTTTTGAATGGTAGCAGCCATATTGAATTTTCAAAAAATGGCACCGTACAAATGTTGCGACAACCTCCCCAAAAATGATTGGCTAGTTCCTAATGAACTAAAACTATCAATAGAAAAAGGTCTGTACTCCATTCCTCCTTCAGGCTGTGTGCCAAACTTCCAACTGACTAGAAGAGTGTTCCGGGGGGTGGCAGTTTTTTGTGGCAATTTATGAGAACAGAAAAGCAAGGTGTGTTTCTGGAACAGAAAAGCCCTGACAGAATTTACATGGTATCTAGCATGTTTTGAACACAATTCAAAAGGGCATTCAGACCGGGATTAGGCATTGCTACTTAGGCTTGTAGTAAGATATTGATCTGGCAAGTGAAGATGGGATAGCCGATTAGCACATATACAATAGAAATCGTCTGTGAGCTTGATGACAACATGGTTTTTCAAGTTGGTAATGAAGGCAGTAATGTAAGCTCGCACTCCCATAATGATATATAGTGAAATAATGAACATTACGAATCAATATGTACGTAAAGTTCAGTTTGTCACTCTTTTAGCACCTTCCACCAGTGTTGTTAGCCTAACTAATTTAACCTTTGTCACCGAGGTGTCGGGAAGCACATATCATATTTCCATATGTGGACCTGAAGTGACACTCTTTTCCCAGGGTAGACAAACGGTTTTTGGTTATAAAAAAAAAAACACCGGGAAAAACAATGATAAATTAATGACGCAAGAAACTAAATCATGGGGTGTCACAGAAGGTACTCATTCCTACTTTCAAAAGATTGATTATAACCTCGTTACACGTTTCGGTTCCAAGACACATCCTTGATCAAAAAGTAGTATAGTATTTGATGATTATCGGTTCAAATTCCACGCCATTACAGTTTAAAAAAACGCTTATCAAATTAGTAGTTACGTTAGCAGCGCTCCTCTTACTAAACCAAGTTATGATTTTGTTATGCAAAGCTCTTTCCCAACATCCAGGATGTTATTGGATGCACGGACAGAGGGTTTTGGGTCGGCAATATCACCTCTTATTATGCTACAACCAGGCATTGCATGGGCTGAGTCTGGTTGTCACACGCCTCGCCAAGCCACGTTAGGTCTGTCTGAATTAAATTTGCGTCGGCCGGTTATAATGGTTTTGTAAATGTGTGCAAACAAGGATAACACCATCTTTGTTAAACGGCTGATGTTTAACATGCTCAAAGGATCATTTAGGGGTGGTTAAAAAAATTTCAGTTGATAAGTTTTAATTGCAGTACAGTCCTAATAGGCCGTTAACATCCTACGTCACTTCCTTTTGTTGCCTGCGAACTTATCCAGGCCTGGAATCGTACGGCCCATAGTATTAAAACTCTAACAGATACAATGCCCAGTGTGTAACAGTCAGGACGACCTATTTCAAGAACCAGGCCCTAACATGTTTACAAACATCGCGGTGAACTGGTCTATTGGTTGGAAAATAACCAACAGGATGTGTTAACAAGCAGGCTGTGCATTTGAACTTTAAAAAAATAAGGAAAAAAACTCACAAAAGGGGATTGCTAAGTGATCGTAAATGATAAATGTTGTATCTAACAACGACAGTAACAATCTAATTGGTTAAATGGCAAAATAGCAAAAACATGATGCTCCAGAAAGCTTGCGACAATTCCTGGTTTTACTAATATTAATTTGTTTGCTAATTTTCTGCAATAAAAGTAGCATTTTATAAGCTTATTTTTAATGGGACTTCGTAACTCTATATTCATGTACGAAATGATAAATGATATCACTCTTAGCACGATAAAACCCAAAAATGAAATGTTTCAAAACTTGGACCTTCTTTGTCAGATGCTGTGTTTATTCTGGCTCTATCGCCCAAGATTTGAACTATTTTCCACTTCCCCAGTTGTTACTCTCATATTATTTAAAAGGTGGGTGACCAGATCATGGTCTATTATTTGTGTCAACCTGCCTTAACCAGCGGAAGACACATAGGATCACATTGTCCACTGTTGTATGTTGATGTTGTTGTAGGTTGATGTTCTTTTTTGTCTGTTTGAAAAAAGGGTTAACATTTGCTGGCCTGTAATATCCGCATAATCGATGAATTTAAAACCAAACTGAGTCATAGATGCCATACAGGCCCCATTTGTGTGAAGAGGTCAAAGGTCACATTTACCAGGTCATGAGAATAAATTTGTAAGATAGGCTGAAAATGTAAAATTGACCACAATGAAAAGGTGACGATTCAATTGGAGGAAACAAACGTGGTTTAGGATCTACACAGAAAACCTCATTTGTCTATGAGGTCAAAGGTCACATATCAAGGTCAAGGGGCACCATGAGGCCTATCAATCACAACCCGCGACAGAAGGCGACACTAGCGTCCAAGGAACGCGATGTATTTTCATGTTTGTGGAGCATACACAAGGAACATCTGACCCCAAACTTTGAGGTAATCAGTTCAGCTGTTTGGATTAGGGAAGCATAAAATGTCTACACATGGGCCCAGTTGTAATCAAGCACTTTGGGGACTTTTTTTCATTCACATTAGAGGGAACATTTCCAAAGACTTAAATTTCACCGGGTTATGAAGAAAGTAGGATCTTTGTTCCAATACTAAAATCGCAATTGGATGGGTAACTATAAGGTAGCCACGTTGTCAAACAGGTCACCCCCACATTTAAGATCAATATTTCAGTTGTGTTTGTGGATTTTTCCAAGTTTTTCAATTAAAAAAAAAAAAAAAAAAAACTAAAATTATTAAGGAAGCAAAAATTGATCCTCATTTGTTGGCAATGCGCATTTCCTAGAAGAAACTCAACATCAATGACCAATGAGCTTTAATGCACAAAAAGCTGGATGCTTAATTTTGTCTTACAATTATGAATGATTGACATTAATAATTAACTGATCCACATCCAAATGTGTGACTTGTGCTAGTAATAAAATTCCATATTGAAATATGCTGTTGTGATCATGAATGGAAAGATCAGTTAATTATTATAGATGTTCATCCTTCTCCTGTGAAAAAAAAAAATCCAAAAATACCAACTTTTTGGTTAAAGCTCTAAAATTAAGGTTTTTTAAAAGCACCAAAAGACCTGTCTCATGCAGAAAAGGAATTCAGTTTGCTTAGTTTTTTAAAATAAGCATGAAAATACACTTAAAACTAAACTATGGAAACCCCAATTGCACTCACATATGAAATGATTGGGTTGTAGGCTCACCTCATGCATTCGGTGACAGAGGACTGCAAAAAATAGGTTATTTGGGTGAGAGAGAGACAGCATTTGCCCCACAAAATGGGGTTTCCGAGTGACAAATTTGCAATTCTTTCCTAAAAATTGGGTCTTTGGTGAGATTTTGCAATTACTAAAACATAGAGTTTGGTGAAAAGTTTCCACCCACAATAAGGGTCTTTGGGGTGACAGTGGTCAAATTAAAACAAAATTTTTAAAATGGGTCTTGGGTGAAGTTTAAAACAAATGGGGTCTTAAAAACAGCCTTACAGTAAACAGGGTCACTTCAAGATGGGAGTGCCCACCAGGGCATACCAGATATAGGGACTATTACTCTGACGTGACGCAGGCCCCATTTTGATCGTGATTGGTAAATCTGCTGTAGTAGTAGAGTAGTTATGGTTGAGAACATCGCTAGTGTGAAATGATTAAATTTTCCTTCTGAGACCATGTTATTCTTGTTTTCTAAAATATGCAGGGAAATACACTTAAAACTAAACTATGGAAACCCCAATTGGCTACCAAGAAATAGGACTACAAACCCAGTGGCGTAATAAGATTTTTTCCAAGGGGGGGGGGCAAGGCAATAAAATTTGTAGTATAGTATCGGCCTATGTTGTTCACTGTAAAATTGGCACCACGTACAGGAATTCCACTAATTTTTTCAGGGGTAAGGGGGTATAAGATTTCCCACCAAAGGGGAAGATACCTCCCCACAAGGGGGAGCCCCCCCCCCCCCCTGTATAGGCCACTGCTACAACCTTCTCTGACCACGGGGGCCCCTTGTCATCTAATTGGTCATTCCTGCTATAGTACTTACTGCTTAAGGAAACATGTTACCTCAAAAGGATAAATTATCTGGTTGAAATGATTAAATTTTTCATTCTGAGACCAATCATAATTAGGAACACCCTTTATTCAAGAAACGTGTCGAAGGTTGCAGTAGTAAACTGTGTAGGTACCGCTGAAATCGCTGACGGGGGGGCTGCAAAGATCAGAGTCCATTCCAATGATTTCAACTGCACTAGTGATAGCTGAAGTAAACAACCATGATTACAACAATTGTTATCAACGTCTGTTAGCTCTAGTCGATTCCAACTGATTTTAAAACTTTAAAAAATGGGCATGTTATTGGCAATAGTATTTAAAATATGTCTTAATGATTCTTTTGTCTTAGATCTTCTGCAATTTAATTCTTTGTATTTTAAAAAACTGACACGCAAAATATCAAACTATTGATTATTAGTTATCTTTTTAGTCTGGATACACAGCTTTTCTACAAAATGAAGTGAAACAAATGCTAAGAGGACAAGGCTAACTGTACCCATCACTTTACAGGTTTTGTTTACATTATACATGAAAGCAATAACAGCATTTTTTTTTTTTGAAGAGGCTCCCAATGTTTGAAGGTTGAAATGTTTTGCCGCAGGTAGTTACCCCCCCCCCCCCCCCTTAAATGCCACCAAAGGGGCAAAAGTCCACTTTGCTTGAGTTGACACTAGTGATTAAAAAAATGCTCAAAATTTAGAGAAATTTTGACAAGAAAACTACTTTTTGGTGATGAAATGTTCAAAAAGGTAAAACAAAAAGAAACATTGTAGGGGGTTAGGTCCACTTTAGTTAAAAAAAGTCCACTTTTTTGAAGTCCCGCACCCCCAAAATAAATCTGGCACCGGCCTTGTGCGTGACCCTCTATGCATCCCACTAAGAACATGCATGGAATGTAGCGGCTCATCCATCTCACTTTTTGTGCTTATGCTGCACTTATTTTTTTATTACAATGACCTTCCTTAATGACATGAACCCAGATGACCACTGACCTCTTACCCATAAAGCTCATACGACCTACACCCGGGATCGATCAACTTTGGGCCGAATGCCCGTAATTTTTAGGGTGATGGCAGCGCGTTGTCTTGTTAACAATAATCGCAAAGGAACCCCTCTCATGACATTTGACCTCTAAGTCCTAAATCTCATGTTGTCCTCTATCAAGGGTCATTTGCAATGTAAGAGGGACATGAGGAGATTTCCAGAATGAAGCGCCCCCAATTTTGTTTCGAAAAACCCAGGTTTTTTGCATATTTGAATGCTTTCCAATGTTATTAGATTCACACCTGAAGTGAATAAGCTGAATACACCTTCTTATGTAATAATATGAAGATGTATACTTTCTGTCGTGCACGACAGAAAGTCAAAGCACGGTGTTCTATGGGGACAATTACGATAAGCAGGCCCAAGTTAAACAAGGTTTGCTGTTTTCTTTTGTACTTGTTGTCAATAAACATTTGGAATGTTCTTGGTAGGTGGTCTACATAGATCCTGTGCAAGTTTAGAGAAATTCGTATCCTAAAAAAATCTCCTGTCAATTTAAGTTTCATCAACACCCCTCAAAGCATGGTGTGACAAAAAGTATTCTGAACTGTTGAATGATAACACCATAATACAGAATAAAGCATAAGGCACTATTTGGGATAATCCATGATAAAATGCTTATCAAATATTCAAATAGCTGCCTTATGGTTTAGTCCCTATTAGGGGTTACATCAAAATATTGTCAGAAATGATCACTGCATTGGCATACTGCTCTGCAGGTAATTTGAATCTGATTGAGGCTCAAAACCATAAACAACTCTGAATCCCCAACCTAAAGAAAATTGTTGTATGAAACAAAATTGGACTAACTCTAAAATACCACCTACATCAAGTAATTTTCTATATCATATTTGAAAATAATTAAGTGTCAGTTCTGTACAATTCCTAGGCAAAAACAAGAAAGAAAAACCTTCGGGTTAGTCCAGTACACTGGATCACAGCTTAAAGGCTGACTCAGAGATTTGAAAATATGATTTGTTTTGTGTAGCATTAAAAATGGTCATCTAGAACTAAAGACAGTCATCTAAAATGCTTAATGCCAAGGTTAGAGACGAATTGGAATTTTCGTTTTAATGCAGCAAATATTATGGACAGGTTATAAACAGCGCCATAGGACATAGGAACCGTGTATACAAAAAATTCTGGATCCAGAATTTTATGACTTAGGTGATTTTCTAGGACTTTGATTTGAGCTTAGGTATTTCACGTGATCAGATAGGACCAGCATTATTATATGCAAAAATATGATGTGTTTGAAAAAAGTAAGTGCCCCGTATTTTAAAAAATTGAGTCAGCCTTCAGTCGGTGAACACATTTTTCCAGCTTACCTTGAATCCAGGGCTGGAAAAAATGCCAAATTTCCCAGGAACACAATCCAATTTTCCTCCAAGATTGCAAAACTTTCCTTCCAAGATTTCAAAATTCCACAATTCTGTATTTCTTTATTTAAAGGCAACCAATTTTTCCTCACAAATGTAAAGAATCCAAGGGATTGTGGTTCCCAAATCCCCACTTTTCCATGTATGCTCAAGATGTACAAAACCCACATTGAGAATTTTGTTCAAAATAGAAAATGATTTTAATCAAGAGGTTGGGGTATTTTCTAAATATTTGTTTTAATGCAATAAAATTTCTTATAAAAAAATTTTACACATGTTCATTTGGGGTTTACCTTCATGCAACTGTATATCTCTTCATTTTTTTGTTAATGGTTCACAGAGTATCCGCATGAAAAGGTATTCCAAAATTCCACTTGATTCTGACAGCGCATTTGGATTGTACAAGCAAATGTTCATACCACTGTGCCCACATAGGCAATGTGTTGTAATTTCGTCAGTTTATGGAAGAAGATTTTTAAAAATTGCAATTTCTTTAGGTAAAAAAAAACAAAAAAAGTAAGATTAGGCACACATACTATACCTGGGAGAACAGTTCAGATGGTATAAAATCTTCTGAGGTACGTCGGGGGGGGGGGTGGTGATGATGCTGCGGATCACAAAATGCCCTTTAAAGTAATTTTCTACCATAGTTGAACAGCTATCATTTCTTTTTTTTTTTAAAAGTAACAAAGAATGTCTTTATTTCGGGCTTGAGTGTTGATCTCACTGTTGCATTCACGCCGGGTTGTTACCTTCCAGGCCTCCTGTCAATTCCTGTCTGCAGGAGAATGCTAGGATGGACACTGAAAAAAATAAAAGTTTGGATGCATCATATCAAAGGGACATCTTGTCAGCTGCAACAAACACATTTCTTTAAGGACACTATCAGTGATTTGAACAAACACTTCCCGGCAAATTCGCACAGGAATAGCTTCAAAGTGACACCAGCGATAAGTCTGTAGGCCAATTCGCAATCACCCCCCCACCAGTACCCCCCCCTACAGCTGTAGAATGTAGAATGAAAGAAAAAGAAGGAAAACGGGCAGGCCCAGCTTCCAACCGACTACGATTCTCCATTTCAATTGCGGTTGTAGTTAAGTGTCCGTTCGGCAGTAATGACTAAAAAAATCGCCGATTCGGCTAACCCCTTATTAGGTTGTTTCTGTTCTTATCATTTGCCCATGGTATGTTAGGATACTGTACTTGTTACGTACATGCTAAAATATGATTTTTGATGATTTTTCGACACAGCCCCCGATTTAGCAAATCACTGATAGGTCTTTATGGCTGACCACAAATACCAAGCAGATAGAACCGGTGGTGATCAGTGCAAGGGCCAATGGAATGGTGTTGTCAGTGACTGTATTCTTTGTGTGAGTAAATGTGACTGTTATTTGCAAATTATAAAGGGGCGCTTCAAATTCAAACCAGCGATTAACTGGGGGTTTTCATTGTTAGAACAACAGAAACATGGCTTGTCAATGATCAGTGGCTGCCAATCTGCATGATTACTGAAGCAATAGGCAAGGGACAACCTAATAACAGAGGTAATGGGCAACCTACTTTTAACAACAGATCTTTTAGAGCATTTGGGTAGATATGCAAGGTGTGCTTATTCTCTTTTGACAAGGGGCAGTCTTTCAGTAAGGGCACTTTTCAGAGCCACCTTAACGCTATTTTAGTCAGATAGAAAGGTCTGCTTGTTCTCTGTTAAAAAAACAAATCAAAAATACCCACTTTGTTGTTAAAGCTCTAAAATTAATGTTTTTTAAGAAAAAAGACCTGTCTCAAATGCAGAAATCAACTGTTTGTTGAGATGAGTCCAAAGGTCACATACCAAGGTCATTGAGATAATTTGGTAATATAGGCTGAAAATGTTAAAATTGGACGCACAATTGAAAAGTTGAAGTCAATTGGAGAACAACTTGGTTTAATGGATATTACTCAGAAACTCATTTGTCTATGAGGTCAAGGTCACATATCAAGGTCAAGGGTCACATGAGGCATTCACAAACCCGGACCCTCCAGTCTACACAAGCGGTCCGAGGAACGCGATGTATTTTTCATGTTTTGTTGGAGCATACCACAAGGAACATCTGACCCCCAAACTTTGAGTGTAATCAGTTCAGCTGTTGGTAGGAGAAGCATAAATGTCCTACCACATTGGCCCAGTGTCATCAGCCACATTTTGGGGACTTTTTTTTTCATTACATTAGAGGGAAACATTTCCCAAGCTTTAAATTTCACCAGGGTTATGAGAAAGTATGATCTTTGGTTCAAATACAAAATCGCAATTTGATGGGTATAAAGGAGCAAGTTTGTCAAACAGGTCACCCACTTAAGATCAATATTTTCATTTTTTGTGTGTGGATTATTTTAATCTTTTATGCGAGTAACTGTCAAATGCGGTAAAGACAAACTAAAATGTATTAGGAAGAAAAATTGATATCATTGTTGGCCAATGCGAGTTTCCTAGTAGAAACTAACATCAATGACAAGGAGCTTAATGCACAAAAAGCTGGATGATTGAATTTTGTCTTCAATTTGATGATTGCATAATTACATAACTGCTCACCCAATGTGTGACTTGTGCTAGTACTAAAATTCATATTTGAATATTGCTGTGGTGATCAAGACTGGAAAGATCAGTTAATTCTTATAGCGGTTCATCTTCTCTGTGAAAAAAAAAAAATCCCAAAAAATACCCACTTTTTTGTTATAAAAAGCCGAAAAAAATTAATGTTTTTTTTTTAAACACCAAAGACCTGTCTCATGCAGAAATCACTGTTATGCTTATTTTCTTAAAATACGCATGAAATACACTAAACTAACTATGGAAACACCCCAATTGCACTCACATATGGAAATGGATATGGGTGTGTGTTGTAAGATACACGCTCAGGCATTCGGTGACAGAGGACTGCAAAAAATAGGTGTTTGGGTGAGAGACGCAATATTGCCCCAAAATAGGGGTTTCCGAGTGACAAATTTGCAATCCTTTTCAAAAAATGGGGCTTTGGTGAGATTTTGCAACATTTACTACAACAGGGTCTTTGGATGAAAATTTTACCACCAAAATAAGGTCTTGGGTGACAGTGGTAAAATAAAAAAACTATGGGTCTTTGGGTGGAAGTTTAAAAAAATGGGGGTCTTAATTAACAGCCTCCTTACTAAATTCACTTCCAAGATGGGAGGCCCCCAGTGCTCTCCAAGATATAGGATATAGCTCTTTACTTTGACCGACGAAGGACCCCATTTGATCGTGAAGTGGTAATCTGCGTAGTCGTTACTGGTTGAAACATGCTTCGTTTGAAATGCAGTAAATTTTCCTTCTGGACCACTGGTATCTTAAGTTTTCTTTAAAATATTTGCATGGAAATACACTTAAAATAACCCATGGAACGCCCAATGCATACAAAGAAATATGACAGTGGCGCATAAACCCGTTTTTTTAAAGGGGGTGGGGCAAGGGGGGCACAAATATTGGGGGGGGGGGGAGGATATATTAAATTTGTTAGTATAGTAGAGGCCTTATGTTTGTTGTCACTGTTAAATTGGCACATTGTACAGGAAATCACTAATTTCCATGGGTAAGGGGGTAAGATCCCACAAAGGGGAAGGTCCCCTCCCACAGGGGGGAGCCCCGCCCCCCCCCGATATTGGCCACTGCTACAACCTCTCTGACACGGTGCCCCTTTTCATCTTAATTGGTATTCCTGATATAGTACTTACTGCTTAAGAAATGCTTACCTCAAATATAAATTTATTGGGTTTTGAAAAGTCATTAATTTTCGTTCTGAGATCCATTCATAAGTAGAACCACCCTTTATCAAAAGAAACGTGTATAATAGGTATGCATAGTAAAACTGTGGGTTATGATTACGCGATTATTAATCGCTGACGGGTGG
Source organism: Ophioderma brevispina (assembly GCA_023653785.1). Taxonomy (NCBI): domain Eukaryota; kingdom Metazoa; phylum Echinodermata; class Ophiuroidea; order Amphilepidida; family Ophiodermatidae; genus Ophioderma; species Ophioderma brevispina. Next base: position 4,419 of record JAMKCH010029898.1, on the reverse strand, counting down.
CTGAGAAAGATGCAGCGTCCATTCAATGATTTCAACGGCAATTAGTAGGATTCAGCTGAATAAACAACACATGGATACACAAGGGTTATCAACGTCGTTAGCTCTAGTCATTTCCAACTTGATTTTTACAACTTTAAAAAAATGGGCAGTTATTGGCAATAGTATTTACATATTGTCTTTAATGATTTCCTTTGTTTAGATCTTCTGACCATTTTTAATTTCTTTGTATTTTAAAAATGGACACGCAAAATATCAAAACTATTGATCTTAGTTTATCTTATTAGTCTGATTACACAGCTTTTCTACAAAATGAAGTGAAACAAATGCTAAGAGACAGGCTATGTACCCATCACTTTACAGGTTTTGTTACATTATACATATAAAGCAATAACCCCCAAAAGCCCATTTTTTTTTGAGAGTGCCTCCCAATTTTTGAAGTTTGAAATTTTTTGACCACAGTTACCCCCCCCCCCCCAATTCCACCAAAGGGGCAAAAGGTCCCTTTGTTGAGTGAACCTAGTGATTAAAAATGCCCAAAATTTAGAACATTCTTTACAAGAATCACTTTTTGGTGATGAAATGTTCAAAAAAGGTAAAAAAAGAACATTGTTAGCGGGGTTAGGCCACTTTTTAGTAAAAAAAGGTCCCCCTTTTTGGACGTCCCGCACCCCCCAAATCAAACTCCTGCATACGGCTGTGACCCTCTATGCATCCCACTAAGAACATGCATGGAATGTAGCTGCTCATCCATCTCACTCTTATGACCCAGATGACCATTGGACCTCTTATACCATAATAGCTGCATACGACCTACACCCGGGATCAACTTGGGCGGAAGCCCTTACTTTTTAGGGGTGGCTAGGGAGCAGAGCAGTTGTCTTGTTAACAATAATCGCAAAGGAAACCCCTCTACGGACATTTGACCTCTAAATTCCTAAACATCTCATGTGTTCATCCATTCAAGGGTCATGCATTTAAGAGACATGAGGAGATTCCAGAAAGAAACAGCGCCCCCAATTTTTTTTCGACCAGGTTTCATATTTGGAATGCTTTCCAATGTATAGATCACACCTGAAGTGAATAAGCTGAATACCCTTCTTTATGTGATAATATGAAGATTTAGTACTTTCTGTTGTGCACGATAGAAAGCAAGCACAGGGTTCTATGGGGACATTACGATAGCAGCCAAGTTCAAAACAAGGTTTGCTGTTTTCTTTTGTACTTGTTGTCCAAGAAATTCGGAATGTCTTGGTAGGTGCGTCTACAATCGATCCTGTGCAATTTTAGAAGAGAAATTCGTATCCTAAAAAAATATCATCCGGTAAATTTAAGTTTCATCACACCCCTCCAAAGCATGTGTGACAAAAAAGTATCGAAATTTGTTGACTGATAACACCATAATACAGAATAAGGCATAAGGCAGCTATTGTGGATACTCATATAAACTGTACTATCAAATATTCAAATAAGCTGACTTATGTTATTTCCATTTATGGGGGGACATCAAAAATATTGGTAAGAAATGGATCACTGCATTGGCCTAATAGCTCTGCAGGTAATTTGAATATGATGAGCTCAAAACCATAAAAAAAAACTCTGAATCCCCACCTAAAGAAAATTTGTTGTATGAAACATATTGGACTAACTAAAATACACCTTACATCAAGTAGTAATTTTATATATAATATTTGAAAATTAATTAGTCGTGTCAGTTCTTACCAATTCCTAGCAAAACCAGGAAAAACATCAGGGTTAGTCAGTACAATGACATCACAGTCTTAAAGGGGGGGCGGGGGCGGACTCAGAGATTTTGAATATGATTTTTTTGCTGTAAGGCAATAAAATGGTCAATAAAAAAAATAAAAAAAATAAAAAAAATAAAAAAAATAAAAAAAATAAAAAGTTAGAGATGAATTGGATTTTTCGTTTTCATGCAGGCAAATACTTTATGTACAGTAAACAGCGCCATAGGATACCGTTGTTAAACAAAAATTCTGGATCAAAAATTTTATAACAAAACAACAAATTAAAAAAACTTTGATTTGAGCTTAGGTATTTCACTACGTGAGTGATTAGTATATTGACCAGCATTATGATATGCAAAATATATGGATTTGTTGAAAAAATAAAGTGCCCCATCATTGGAAAATCTATGGTCAGACTTCAGTCGGTGGATTTGAAAATTTTCAGCTGTACCTGGAATCAGGGCTGACACTGAATAAATGCCAAATTCCCAGGAACACAATCCAAATTTTCCTCCAAGATTGCAAAATTTCCTTCCAAGATTTCAAATTATCCACAAATTTGTATTTCTTATTTAAAGGACAACAATTTTCTTCAAAAATTTAAATAATTCCACGGAATGGTTCCCAAATTCCCCACTTTTTCCAGGTATGCCTAAATAGGTACAAAACCACATTGAGAATTTGTTCAAATATTAGAACATGATTAAATCAGATGGGTATTTTCTAAATATTGTTTAATGTCCAATAAAATTCTTATAAACAAATTTTACCCACTGTTCATTTGGGGTTTACCTTACATGCAAACTTTATATCTCCTATTTTTTTGTAATGGTTCACTAGAATCCACATGAAAATGTTTTTTCACAAAATTCCACAGATTTGACAGCGGCATTTTGTCTGGTACAAGCAAATGTTCATACCACTGTGCCCCACAGGCCACTGTGTGATGAATTTCTGTCAGTTTATGGACAGAAATATAAAATGATAATTCTTCCTGAGTAGATTGAAATGTGCAGTTAAAATTAGGCACACATACATACCTGGGAGAACAGTCAGATGGTAAAAATCTTCTGAGGTAAGGTCTGGGGTGTGGGGGGTGATGATGGTGGATCACAAATGCCCCTTTCCCTTTAAAGTAATTCTCTACCATATTTGAAAGCTATCATTCTTTTAAAAAGTAAAACAAAGAATGTCTTATTTCCTGGGGCTTGAGTGTGAGCTCATGTTGCATTCACTGCAGGGTTGTTACCTTCAGGGGGCTGTCAATACTGCTCTGCAGGAGAACTGCTAGATGACACTGAAAAAAAAAGTTGATGCATCAGATCAAAGGGACATTTGTCAAGCTGCAACAAACAAATCTTTAAGACACTATAAGTGATTGACAAAATATTTGAAATTTGCAGAAGAGCTTCAAAGTGAAGGATAGTCTGTAGAATTCATAAAGTAGTAGTTGTAAAAATGGGGGTTCTGACTAGAATCTGAATATCAAAATTGAAACTCGGTATCCATGAAGAATCGCCTATCGATCGTTCATCATTCTCCTTCGGCCCAGGGATTTTATGGCCTTCCAGATTTAGAAGGAACCACCAAATGATACTAATTAATATTCAAGGCATGAAATAGAAATATTTACAATTTACATATTTACAAAGACCACATCAATAACTCCACTCAGACCACACCAATCACATACAGTAATACTGAATCCTTTGTTGCCTGCTTTGAACTTTACCTTTTGGAGTCCTAAACATAGCATCGGGAATATTTATCCTCATCTTACCCCCCAACCTTTTAGCCATAAGGAACAGGCCAAACTTTAGTTTCATCTTCAAGAATTATAATAAGCGCACCATCCCATTCTTTGGTTTAATGTCTCTTTACCGAAAATTGTGGGTATTATGTTTTCTTCCAGGTCACTCCATTTAATTGTCTTTGTTTGGTCGTTGTTTTGTAGTAATTGTTCAAACGTTCGGGTCTTATAGTAGTAGTCATAGTATTAGGAAATAAAAAGTTCAAATTGAAAAATTAATTATATGGGGTACGTAAAGTTTCGTACACAAAAATATACCAGATTTCCAAAAAACTTGCCGCAAAGTTGCTGGGATAATACATCAGCCCCGTTGATAGGGATAATACCATTCACGCACCGTTGCTAAGGGACAATACCAAGCTCATTGGTAGGGAAATGCCAATCAGCCCAGTGCTAAGGGTTAAGCCTAATGCCATCAGCCCCGTTGCTAAGGACAATACCAAGACCCCCATTGGTAGGAATAATGCCATCGCCCCCGTGCTAAGGTTAAGGCTTAATGCCAATCAGCCTCCGTTCTAAGGACAATAATACAAGCCCCATGGTAGGGATAAGGCCATTAGCCCTGTTAAGGATAATATTACTAGCTCTGTGGTTTAAGGCTAAAGGCCATCAGCCCCGTTGCTAAGGATAATACCAAAACCCATTGGTAGGGATAATATAATCAGCTCCATCTGCCAAGGTTAATACAGTAGCTTCGAGGTTAGGCTAATGCCATTCCGCCCAGTGCTAAGGTTAATAACTATTAACTCAATGGTTAGGCTAATGCCATCAGCCCCGTAGCCAGGGATGATACCATGAGCCCCATTGCTTGTGATAGCAATCTGAGCCTATACGTGCCCTTGGTGTATAAGACCTGGATGAAAG
>JAMKCH010029897.1:0-17312 GCA_023653785.1 Ophioderma brevispina | reverse complement strand
AGAAATGCACCGCAATGATATTGATTTCGTAGATGACATAGCTCTCCTTTCAACGTTGCAACATCTATCAGCAAAGCAGAATGCCTGTTACAGGATATTGAAGCTGCATCCAACAAAACCAAAACACTCCTCATCGCCACATCCAACATAACCAGACGATCAGGAGTTGAGCTGGAAAACTTCTCCGAATTTAAATACTTGGGGATATATCCCCCAGCCTCACTTAGGGTTTCAAATGCTGAAAAGCACAAGCTTAGCCCGCCTTCAATACTTTGCACAAGATCTGGAAGTCTTTCCTTGATAGAAAAAACAAAAAATCATCTTCTTCAAAGCCCGTGTCAGAAACATTTTGTTGTACGGCTCAGAGACTTCGGCAATCAGTATAGGAAAATGGAAGACCGAAAAAATTGATGCTATTCTGGCCCATCCATAAGGAATTTTCTCACCAGTTACATTTAACTTTCACAGTATTTTGAAAGGAAAAAAGGTCCACTCTTGTAGGACTAACCCTGGTTTAAACCCAGGTCTAAAGTTAGTCCCCCTTTCAGAATACCACCCATAATTTCCTTTTTCGGAGCAGTCCTGAAGATATCGTTGTTCAGCAGCTCAAGACGACAAGGTTCTATGGGGTCCTTGACGAGACATTATTCTGTAGTATATGAGTCCGGGATATAGTCCACTCAATCTACAGTATGACCTAGACAAAATTGCATCAAAAGGTTTTCTTCCTGTAACTTGCTGTACAAACTCTCCCAAACAACATATCAAAAAGGTAGAAAAAAGGAGGCATGGCAAGACATGCGCTAATTTGTCTTAAAACCTATGTACCATTGTGCCTCTATTTTTCTCTATTATACGGCATATTTTAAACTCTTGTTTCATTGAACTGTTTGAGTTATTGTTACAATTGCAGGCCATGCTTGCAATTTTGCAAAATGTGTTGGCAATTATAATTGATACATTAAGTGGCAATGAAGTGGATGATACTTCTGGTGCATGGTTGCCGTTTTTACGGGGCCATTATTTTAAATCCCGGCCTAAATCCAATGATGAGACCGGTGTCCTGGTGATGGTGTTCAGTTTCTTCAGGCATTTCTGACGCTCCTCTATATGAAAGACAAGTCTGTAATAAATTGGATTGATCGCCCATTTTTGGTCGCGCTTGATTGCAAATTTGGGCGAGAACGCATTCGAGCCCAGATTTTAAAACTCATAGCAATGTCCATTTCCGTAGGATCGATAATTATCGCGTATCGACACCTCAAGCATGAGAATGGGTGGAATGGGGTTGTCTGCTATCTTGCGTGCCATTGAATAAAGGCTCATCGGGGGTGGTTTTTTTTCCCATACCGTTTGTGCCAATAGACAGCACTAGAGTTGTTGAAACCATGTGTTAAGGCAGTGTCAACCTTTATTTTCCGAGTATCTATTTTGGTTTGTAACTTTGCAAATATTTGATTATTGTATGTAAAAGTATACATTTCTAGAAAGAAAATTGGACGATGAACCCGATGGTGGCATCAGATTAATGTAACATTTTCCGTATTTTGAGAAAAATACTAAAAAATCATGATTTTGCCCCAAAATTTTCAGACAGCATAACAAAAGCAATTTGAATTTTCATGATTTCTTAAGTTATTTTTTAGAAACAAGACAAATTTGTTTAGGGACGGTTTTTCATTTTATTAAAATAGAGCTTACTTTTCGAAATCTAAGGAAAAATGTCAAAAAAGTGTGAGTTTTACTTTTCTTTCCCAAAATTGAGGATATCTTGGAGAATATCTTTAGTTAGAAATCAAAAATGAAAATTGAGAAAACGTTCCTAGGAGGAAAGCGAGTGCATCGTGGGAAAGTGAAACTGACTTCTTACTAGGTATTTTTTTTCGAGTTATCTTGTCTGAAAATTTGCCAAATTTGCGAAAATTGAACATGAGAAAATCCGGTTTTAGTAAAAAGTGACTTTTTCACGCCATTTCAAGTTGTCTCTTTTTCAAATAACTGTTATCTTTGAACTTCAAAAGGAGTATGCTGTTCAAGTGATGAAAAGACCTCTTTATGCACTATTGAATAAACATCTTTTGTCTCTCACTCCAGAAATCAGACGAAATAGAAATTTCACCTGGTCTAAATTAGCGCTTTTTTTGTTTACATTTTCAAATATTATTTTCGATTTCCAAGATGCGTTCTCGCAAAAAGTACATTAAAAACGTGCCGTTCATTACGCAGCAAAATTACCACGCTGCGCCTTGCGCCGGACAGGCGTGAATGATCTTAAATGGTCAAATAGCTATTGTAAATCGGCAAAAAAATTACAGTTCAGGATGTCATGCAGTGGAAACCTGTTGGTCAACAAAGAACACAGGTTAAGTTAAAATGGTGCAAAAATCAGAAATTCGTGTCATAAAACAAAAGAACTAGGTTGACACTACCTTAAGGCACTCCTCAGATGATTCACCCTGTGATTAAAATGGGGTAGGCTTCTCATCAGTCAGCTCCGTCATGGATTCCCGGGCGCCAGCAGCATGCTTGTTTTCAAGAGTAGGGGGCAAGTCGACGCGATCACCTTTGGACTTTACCAAGCACAGCACGATCTAGAAATCAAATGCGTCGTAGCAGCTCAAGGTTGTGCTTGGACCTTCTAGTAGTCTTCCTAGTGGATTTAGTATGGTGCTTCTTTGGTTCTTCTCTAGTTTTGTTGACTTGACATTTGACGCCCAAAGGCAGTACTCGCCATCTTTCCCCTGGTAGGCCTACCATCTCCAGTTCAATGTCTTTGTTGGCGGTATTAGTGAGGATTCATATACCGGCTGAGTTGTGTCTAGATAAGCTTTTCAAAAGAGTGTTGAAATTGTTATTGTAATTACGTACATGCTATCTTGAAAGCTTTCTATCTCCCACTACCTCCTACAGTCGATTGTTTTCATGGGATCTCTGGGAGGGGGGCAATACTCTGAGTAATAATTATCTGGCTCCTACAAGAGACAGTTTCTCTATCAGACTTACAGTCCTAAAAGTGTGGATAGAGGCTCTTGAATCATTCTTTCTTACCAGATTAGTCCAGTGGGACAAGATCTCCATTTGGGTGACGGGGTGTCCGCAGTCTACTTGCGGATTTGGGAATGGTTAGTGACAATGGTTAAATTTGTCCATGAAGTCAATATACATACCATTCGGTTGGTCTCGTGGTTGCAAGAGAACAGCCGTGTCTCAGACCCAGGCTTAGTATTGTAATCTCCAATGATGTACAGAAGAGGGTTCATCCTCCATGTAAGACCTCATGGAATTAGCCTAGCATGAAATCTTCTATAAGAGGATCAAAGGATTACAAGGATTGTTCAGCTTTATTCCGTAAAAGAGTCTTTACTCTAGTCTAACTCATGAATATCTTACACCAAGGACAGACCGATTATAGACTGGAACCGTGGTGGCGGTGGATAGTTCACTGTAAAAATAAAAAATGAGAGACATTTGAAGGGAATACTTTCACTACGGTTACGCAGTTATGTGCCTCGCATAGACACTTTTTCCCCTTTTTTTCAAACTTGCCTCGGGATAGACCCTTTTGTGCTGCTGTCCAATATGCCTATTACCTGGGCTATTACTCAATGACCCCCTTTAAAAAAAATCTTAAGATACTCAATGACCCCAATTTTCTTCTTAGATTAGATTCTTTGGTTAGATAAGGGTTTATCCGGCCCTCACAAGTTTATACCGTTCGCAGTTTTGAATGTTTCACAAAATAAAAAAAGAAACCTTACTAGTTTCTTAGAGCAAGTTAAAAAGTAGAAAATATTGGTGTTTAGGCCTATTTCCCATATCCCCTTCACTTGCGATAGATATAGTGTTTGGACCTACTTTTAAGAAGAGTCTATTTTATGCTTGCATATCATACACAGTTATTACATTTGAGAACATTTTTTTTTTCATTTAGTAGGCATACATATTCATGATTCATGTATTGCATGCCTCATCAACATTTGCTGAACAAGAAACTACAATAATAAACACAAATCTTAGCAAAATGAATGAAAATGCTTACATTTGACCCCAAAAAATGATGTTTGAGAAAATCCGAAGACACCAAGGACACATTTTAAAAAAATAACACCCATGATTTTTGGATTTTACAGAAAGGAAAAACCTTGGTAACTGGTTGCAAGATTGTTTGAAAAAAAAACACACTGACAACAAAAACTCCATGACATTTTCCCATGTACAGTATTATATGCAATAAAAGAAAAGTATATGTCAGTCGTGCAGTAGGTCAGTATAGTGTTATGCATGCACATCTGACCTATTTTCCATTTTCATTGAATAATTGTTCCTATTCATAAAACTATTCAAACATTCACGCAATTGGCGACCAGACAGGTTCTAAGAGATTTGGGCCCAAAATTATGCTCCAGGAGCATAGGCCTATGGTCCAGGACCATATGGTCCTGGAGCAAAAAAAAATAATCTGAAAGAATATTCTAAGTTAAATTTGGATGCACATGTTTCAAGGAGCATATGGTAAATATGCTCCTGTGGAGCAGTATTTGGCTTTGAATATTTCTCCACTTCTCCAGGAGCATATTTGTCATGTGCCCCTTGAGCATTGTGCATTCAAATATGTTCCAGGAGCATATTTAAATATGCTTTTGGGGCATATGTTGACTTACAATATTTTTCCAGATTATTTATTCTCCAGGAACATATGCTCCAGGACCATGTGGTCCTGGAACATATGCTCCTGGAGCATAATTTCGGGCCAAATTCGCATAAAGCTACTACACATGTTTGTTATACGCTGTTATCAGTCCTATCCATGAGTGTGATTTCATTAAAAACAACTTTCACCAATGTCACCCCTTTATTGTTTCCCGCCCATTCCTAGTTCGCATTCACGGTCACGCCCCACGTCCTAAAATTTTGCAGTATTTTGTTTGGCTAGCACCAGTTAAGCATGCAGACATGAAAAGGGTACTCACGAATATTTAAATCTAAATAACGTTATTGGAAATTACCACTGTTTTGCAAGCGGGGGTAATCCAGTAACCCCACGGATTTTGAAATAATATATGTTTTTTTCCAAAATTATTTTTGATATTACTAAGATTTTTTTTAACTAATGTTTAAGAGGTGAATTTTGGTAATGTCACTGGGGACCGAGGCTGCCGTAGAAATTATACGTAAGAAATTCCCTAAATTACCGTTGGAAATTCCAAATCCCAATCGAGTAGAGTGTGTCCTATCTCCCCATAGCTAAGAAATATTACAAACTGATGAGGGCGCTATACTTCATGCCCAATCTGGCCAGTGGAAGGCGGCCAAGAAATACCAAAATTTGACGTCGCCATTGTTTAACACGTAAAAAGAAGCGAAAATCTGCGCCCTGTACATGCCCAAAATTCTGAATTTTTTATAATGGTTGTTTCAAAGCAATATTGTGTTCTTATTTTTTCCCAACCGTTGGAACTGAAATATCAACTCCACTGTAAAGGTTATTTCTGACTTTGCTGTGGGCCCCGTAGTGAATAGCGGACGAGGACGAGGTCTATGTGGGTCATGGACACCAAATGCCGGACGGACCCAATCAAAGCACTCAAATGGGTTTGTGGTTTGCTCTCCGTATTGCTGTAATTTCTTTGCGATATTTGGGGAGTTGCGATATTGAATTTGCATCGTCTGCGTCTGGCCCATTGCAAGCCTATTCCAATATAGCAACTCAACCTATCAAATGAGATTACCAGTATATAACCTGCAACTACCTACTGGGTGTTTGATGTAGTCACGGGTGTTCCCTTGACCCATATTACCACTAAACTTTTAACAGCATCAGAAAAAATACCTTTTTATTTAAGTTTACGAGGAATAGTCCCTAAATAAAGGTCTCTAAATCACACGAAGGTGGGACTGATTTGATTATCCCTTAGGACTATCATCCATCAAAATTTCAGTATTACAAAAAAAGTTTGACCTTATCGCAAAAGTGAGGAGGGAAGGATACGAAAACATGAATGTTTTTTGTCCGCCTTACTGTGTACTGCACTGAAGATAAAAGAGAATAGAAGAGTGTGAGGAAATTGACAGTGCGGGGTACAGCGGACATCATATGTCGGGTTAATTGTTTGGGATGACCTAATCACCGTGGACCAAACAAATCAATAAAATTGGATCTGAGGTTTATGGAAAGCAAAGAAATGAGACGAGAACTGACTATGCTACCCCTCTTAACCCGCGCCCTTAAACCAAAAACCTCTTATGAACCTAAAGGAACCTTAATTAACCTTAAACCTCAACTCTTAAATTTTTATAAAACCGTTAAACACTTTGATCCCCGGCCTTGATCCCTGTCCCTCACCAGGAGGGATCATCAAACACAAAACGATTTTGTCGGGAATCACAATCTGTTCAAACGTGCATCTGCTCAGCTTGTCAAGTTTGGTTAAACTAAACAACCAATTGCAAGATTTGATTTTAATAATATTATAGGAAAAAAGAAAAACAAAGGTCTCGTCTCAAAGACAATAGGCATAGATTTTATTAATCGCGATTTTGCGCATAACTTTTTAAAATGAAAATTTCATGGTTTGGGATTTCTTGGCCGAGAAGCGAGAAGCGACTCCAAAAAGTTGAAAAGGAAATTACAATTAAAATGAAATAAGTAAGGTTCATCAGGGCCCTTCCATTTTGACCAACTACAAAAGGCACATTTTGTTAAAATAATTTGGGTGTTTGTTGTTGTTGTTTTGGACAGACCTTTTGGGGGTTCGTTATTATTTTATTGAATGGCGTGTCGGTGTTCTATTACCACGGTTCCGGGTGAACATATCACTTATTTCAAGGAATATTTAAAAGAGACAACGTGCAAAGACTAGTTTTTCCAGTTCAATCATCTTATTTTAGTCATCGTATCAAAATCAAAACAATTTATATATAGATAGATAGAGATATATATTAATATATATAATATATATAGATATAGATATATTATAGATATACTACTAGAGATATAGATATATATATATATATATATATGATATATAAGATTTGAACTCCAGTGCAATTTTCGATCGTAAGCCTAATAAATATTATGAGTAGTACTGCAGGACTACACGCTAAAATGTCTAAGTTGTATGTGAGTGTATTTAGAAAAGTCTTCAATAAACTAATGAATAAATGAAGGCATCTCTTGCAAAGGCAATTTTTAGAGACGTGTTTTTTAGAGGATCATGAAATTTCAATTTATTTCAAATATGTATACCAAATTTTGAATCCTTTATCTCAAATAACAGAACTTTGCTCTTAATAAGGTATCTAATCCACTATATCTTCGGCTTTCAAATATCGGTATCAACACATCCCTGCACAATGAGACCAATCAGCTTTATGGCCAACCGTTGGATATACGTACTATAGTCTTTACTATGGGAAATCTTACACATCAATTACTTGTATTGCCATGCATTGTTTAAATACAAAATAGCCGAAAGGCCAATCAAACTTCTTTCATTGTATAGAAGGTATTTCGAGACCTATTTGCAAAGAATTAAAATCCATTTTCAAATGTTTTTACCGTGGTTTGCACATTTGAGTCACGATACGATATTCGAAACATAAGCCCCTTACAAAAATTACAGGTTTCTTTCTGTGAGTAACCTTTAATGTGTAACTTTATGACTTACGGGGGTATTAATGGGTACAGAAAAATATTTAACACTTAAAACTTTTGTTGTTCAACAGAAGTTCCCACAAATATCTGTCGTAATGAAAGTCACTCGTCAAATTGCAACAAGAAGTGTGATTGTTGTAACGAAAAAAGTAACAGTTCGGGTAAACAAAACAATGAAAACAGATTTAACTACGAGGTGACCTCCGTGACCCGTATCCTCAAACATATTAAGCTTCTTTCGAAAATTTTGATTAGGCCACTTTAAGATGATCATCCATTGTCAGATTTATAGATGTCATTACTTTATTACTTTCAAACATTAAGCTCCGTCCACGGTAGATCATATTTTAAGCAATTACTTTAAATTCTCAGGTTTTGTAAAAGGCAGTTTGCAGCTCAGGATAGAAGAGCAATAAAAATTCTACAATAAAACTTCTATAGAGTTTTGTTTAAGATGCCTGGTTAAAAAAGGAAAACCATTGCGCCATATGCCAGTGGTGCTGCTGTAGGTGACAAATAGGCATGGACTTGGCCTGCAGGAATGCTTAAAATGGACTCGCTTTGTCTTGCTTGCGGCCTATAGGGATCCTCAGGGCAACCCTTAAAGCGATTGATACTGGTTCATTCATTATATAATTTAGTATAATTTCCTGATTCACTACAAATGCTTCAGTAAAATCAAGCATCATGAATACTAAATTTTGAGGATTGTATATAAAAGGACTTGCTATAGCATCCCTTGCTTTCCGCGGCTCCGAGTATTGTTTGTGATAATATACACGTGACTGCTCAAAAAAAAGGCATACATTGTATTTGCGAATTTGTGAATGATCTTATCTGCTCGGGGTATAAGAAGCACAGGGTGCCCCCCAAAATGTTAATTTTAATTTGAATCAAATATAAAAAAAACTAGAAAATAAAATGATTTCATGTACGATGTAATCGGCGTATGTAATATAGGTTTTCCCAGTAATTTCTCACTGTTAATGATTTAATAAAACAGACAAGTGGAATCGTCCTATAAAATGTGATGATCCAATTTAATTTTCGGTAACTAGAATGATTAATTTGTTTGTCATTGTTATTTAAACTTTTGTGTCATTGCTTTCGGCCAATGCTTGTCGAATTCGTCCGTCAATATCAAGGCCGACGTATTAAAAAAGCAAATTCGTCATTTTCATTGATATTCCTTATCGTCTCTTTCAATTAGTCACGTGTGTGTAGAATATTTTTTGGTTATGAAATGTTTTTTCATCCAAGTATCTTCACATCGTGTTATGTAATTCCTGCCTTATTCTTGTGAGTCTTTTTTTTCGCCTAAAAATACGCAAATAAGTGAATTTTACCAATTGTTAAATCAAGGACATATATAACATTGTCAATTCGATATAAAAAAATGAATCTTGAATCTTGAATCAATTTGTATGTGGATCTTTTTGTTTGAACTGTTTAAACTTTTGAAATTTTGTTGATTTTACTATTTGGATTAACCCGTTAATCAATGGCGGATTTCACCCTATTATGACCACCCTCCCACATAGATGAACGAGTATTGAAAAAGCATATGAAACCCCGACCACCGCACCTTTTTCTTAGACGAAAGGCTGCTTTTTACATGCACTATTAATTGGACATGGCCTATAAGGTGAGAACCAACATGAAATAAACATTTTATTCATTTAATGAATGGTTACCCGACGAATATGAAATACAAGATTCTTAAAAATCAATATAAAAAAGACTAAATTGCTTTTTCTAGTTAAGTAGTCATCGCCACGCGGGACGAATTTGTCACACGGATTTGACGAATATCAAGAACACAGTTGAAATACAATGACACACAAAGAACCTCAGTTACTGAAAGTGAAATCGGTTTTTGCGTTCTCGCGATTTCACCATTTTTTAGGACGACAATCCAATGTCTGTTTTATTAAAAATCAAGTACCCAAGTGCGGAAAATAACGGAAAACCTATAGTTACTATCTGGCGCAACATTTTTTTTAGAGGGAAAGGGGAACATATTTCAGGGAGGCAGCACACTGTTAAAATATTCCGTAAATTTACGGAAATTTCTGGGCAGCAGTATTTCAGTCATTTTTAGGGTAAATTTACCGAAATTTCTTGTCAATTAACGGAACTTTGGACAGTAATTTACAGAAATTGTCTCTATTACGGAAAAACATGTGTATTTAACAGACTTTTCCGTAATTTAACAAGTAGGGAACCAAACAAAAAATCCGGAAATATTGCTGCCAGAAATTTTTGAAATATTTACGTAATTAACATTTTTTTAGTTTTGTTTTTATTCTGATTGTTTTCTAAAAACAGTTTTCCGTAAATTTACGGAAAATCGGTTTTCTAATTTACGGACATTTTTCACAGTGCAGATATTAAAGTGGGTAGTTTGACCTAAGTTGCTCTCCCTGATTATATTAATTTCACAGAGGGGAAAGAGGGGCAAGATCCCCACAGAGGGCAGCTCTGCCCTCGGTTACCCCACTGGTACTATTTTTTTTATATTGCTTAAAAGTATGTGGACTTTTGGGGGGGGGGGGAACTTTGTACTTTGCCATATACTTCACGCTAAAGTTTCTGCAGAGGTGCTTTCCTCTAAAGAGCACTCAAAGGTTCTTCAAATCTTGAACTGTTATTCAAACGATTTAGTGCTTTGGAAACATTTCTGGTGCTTAAGAAACCAAGTTCCATGTAAATGGACAGTCTTTAGAATACTGCAGAGCTAAGTTTTAAGAGCCTTTCTTTTTGTTTACAGCGACAACTGTCGCAGAATCCTATGGTATGGGCGAGTGCAAGGGAAAAGGATCATTGTCATGCCCGAACAAGTGAACATATATTGACACCTTTGTTTATCGTGTGTTTGGTTTTGGATTATTATTGCACCGTAAGTAGTATAGCTTTTGGATAAGCTCCTCATGAGTCGCTTGGTCGGTGTTTTACACTATTCTGATACCAATGAATGCACTGTATCCTTTTATTTATTACAATTAGGCTATTGTACTTTTAGGACTATTTTTTAAATAATAAAGCCCCAGTTATGTCCAAAAACTTTATGTTCACATTTATATTATTCTATCGTTATTACATTTAGCTATTTACTTTAAGACGATTTAGCACCAGTTATATCCAACTTTATTACAGTATATCTATTCGTTATTTACAATTTGAGAAATTTACCTTTAAAGACTATTTAAGCACCAGTGATGAAAGAAAAATATCTGACACATGCTATTGCGGTACCTATTCTGGAGTCTTTGCACACTTTTTTCTATGTTAAGTAATAATAATGAATAATTAATACGATTTTCTTTGCAAAAAGAGAAACGCTATATATAAAACGAGCGGACCAGCCTGAATTATCTTGAATATGATAGATTTGTGATGGAACGTGATATTGCTGTCTATATATGCAAATGCCTAATTGCTCATATTCTAATTAAATTGTATAAAATATGCACTGTATACCAGTAAAAGAGAACAATGTACCCTATTAAATCCAACTTTTTATAAGTTATTTTACGGAACGGATCGGAATTATCATCTGATAAAATGTTCATCATATCTTGAACTTGTGTCGTTATGATAAGGTATCATGTTTCACAATACGATAGTAAGAGTCCTTGTATTTTGTTTTTACAGGCAGTACATAACCAGCGTCCGGTAGCTCCCAGCGTCCGGTAGCTCAAGCCGTGACGAACAAATATCTTCGAGGGTCGTCGAGTTCCAAATTGTGTAAAACGTATTTCAATTAGGAATAAATCGCAATCTCATCATAGTGCGCAGTTCAAACTCTAGGGAAAAACGTGTTACACAAAATTTTTTTGGGGCAATCGCAGTGGGTTCCGTGCGTCGAGATAGTAATGTAGCGCTACTCTTCGACGCTATCCACCACATCATTCCATTTCTCTTAATTGAGCACACACGTGATATGGGGCAGGGCCTGTATGTTAAACCAAGAGCCTTCCATTGAAGTGGTTACACCGTCTGATTCCTGAAGAAAGAATTTCGCAAGAGAGATGGGTGGCGAAGGATGAAGAGTTTCATCCTCCCCCAAGTTGCTCGCCAGGACACGACTTAACGACTGTAGAAACGTGGTAAAAATAGGCGTGGCAATAAACAAATCTATATAATCTCGATTTGATTAGAGTATTGGAAGTATAGACTGCATTCGAGAAACATAACTGGTACCTGTAAAGAGACAGTCGAAAAAGTATGATTTTAATTGGTTGTCTCTGTATATATACATGGTCCAATCTTGCACAATACTAAACGCAGTTATTATCCAATCATATATTTCATAAAGCAATTAACAATTATTTAAAAAATAGTGCTATACGTGAAAATTCAAAAAAAAATACCCACACACTCAAAACACAGGGCATTTACAAGGTAGTTGCCGGGGGGTAGTAGCCAACTATGGATACTACTAGGAACACGTGTGATTATCACTGAAGTAATGTCTCATAAAAACAGATAAAAACACATTTCTACATAATAATCAACTTCCGCTATAATACTAAGGCTTATTTTAACTGATTTAATTGGAGTAATTGGTTTATAAGTCGAAGTAGAAGCTATACTTAAAATACAGAAATAATATAGAAAGTGCAACATAAAATATCGCGGTCAAAGCGTGAACTGATAAACAGTTAGTGGGTATTTTTTCCTCACCGATGCCTCTTCCCTGAGTCACACCAAATTGGAGGTTATTTTCCTTTACTCTTTTAATCCAGAGAGATTATTACAAACTGAAAGTCAGGCTGAATTTCATGTGTTTCCGAGAGGTGAAGTTGATATAACAATAACAATATGTACGACGTTTAAAATTTCAGGATAAAATCTACGATCTTGATAATGCTACTTAGAAAAAAAATATATAAAGGGGGAGGAAAGCCCAAGTCTATTCCTTCTAAAGCACCGTACACCTGGAATGCAACTGTAATTTTTCCAAAACTAAAAGATGCAAATGTTTGCCATACTATGGCATGTAAATTTTGTAATATCTCATGAAACACATCCATAACGAATGAATGGATCTACTTGCTATTTAAAGTGGAGTTGTATATAGAAACGGGGGTTGGTTTGCAAAATATGATGGAAACCCGTTTCAATCCCTCTTTTTTACACAACCGAGGGTGTTTAAATGAGCAATTTTGAGCAAAATGGTTTTCTTGCCTTTTATTCACCACTCGCTACCCCCCCCCGGTAGCTACCCGCCTACTGAGGGGGGGGGGGAGAAAAAAAATACAAGGGAGAGTAGTGGTTTGAAAGGGTAAGACCAGCATAAAGGAGAGAAGTAGAAGATTGTAGTAAAAGCATGCAGTAGATAATTTGTACCTATTCCCAAAATGGTATGAGTGTGGTGTTTCCTTAAGCTGTCCTTGTTCATTCAGGAATCTCTCTGGTTTGAATTCATTAGGATATGACCCACACCGCTGGATATGAGAACTTCCACATAATTCACATACCAATTGTCCCCTTGGGTATGGTGCACACCAAACATGAATGTGGTCTTCTGCAACTGCATGTGTCACTCCCAGTGGACCAAACAGTTGTCAACGCCATGTCTCCAAAAACGATCCCCGCCCAAAGTATATGGCAATTCTTTATCATTGAGTGAGGAGAAAGAACGAGTTTGCGACCACCTGGTCAATTCTTGATGGACTCTCTTCTGAATGTCCGGATTCTTTGTCAAGTATAAGATAGCCCACGAGAGAGTCTCTGAAGTCGTGAAAGCTCATGCAGCAAACAGATTACCTATAGTCATAACAAGGTTAGGAATGTCTAAGTTGGATGGCTTGCCCTTTTCCTCATTCTGTCGCATCTCCTTGAGATAAGCCATCAATGTAATCCTGCTCGATGTAAGGATCAAACTCCGATTGATGTTTGGTTACAATGCTCTGAAGTAGTTGATCTACAAAAAGGTTGTGTCTGTATCTTGATCTTGTTCGGAGAACCATCTTCAGTGACGGTACAAAGAGAAGAGCCCCACCGGAACCAATGAGCTTCCCGTTCGGTGCAGGTTGCAGGATGAAATGAAGTGTTTGTCGTCGTAGTTGAATCGTTGTCATGCCAAAAGACATATTGAAGAGCACGTGAAGATAAATCTCTTGGAAAATATATATGTGAAATAAATGGTGAAAAGAGGGATGTTTCTTGAAGACAAGTTAAAAATTCTTTTGAAATGTCTGCCTCAGTTCACAGATTGATAGAGGACAATACAAGCGATGATCGAGGCTATTAGGGTCTTTTCACTGGGGGTGTAGGGTCCAATTGCAAATGACCAATGAACGAGGTACCATGAGCCTCATGGGATATTCAGGAGGTGAGGTGTAATATTGGAGAGTTTCATCAGGCCCCGTATCCAGGAATTTATGTGGGGGCGGACGGGGGTGCGGATATGCAGAAGTGACCTTTGGTACCAAAGCAACTTTTTTTCGGATCGTGCGTAGCCGGTTGACCCAACTTTTTCACCGTCGTCGACAAATTCTGGAAGACGGGGGCGGGGGGGGGGGGGGGGTGAGGGGCAGGTGAAAGGACACCATAACACCAGCCATGCGTAATGAAATCTATTAACCGCTGATTATTCATTCATATACCATGCTCCACAAGCTCTTGAAACCACAGAATTTAGACCGGCGGGCCAAACCTATAACATTACAAAGCAGACCTTCAACATCATTAAAGCGGACCACTTTGTCACTACGGCCCTGCGTTTCATTATAGAAGTCCCATGGATGCAATGAGGAATTGCCATTCCTTCACGTCAAGCGCACTACTGCAAAACGTCATAAAGGCATGACGGAATCAATTGTAATACCTCATTTGCATCCATGGGCTTCTACATGAAACGTCTATACCTAATAATTTGGAATGCAACGTCATATATCAACATTAAGGTCCAAGGAAATGCAATAGAATTGATGTGGTTGTGTCAAGTCTACAAGGAGGGACCATTAAGCATTCAAATTTGAGTTGGTGATGACATCTTTTGTGGTACCATTGACCCCGGGCCATTGATTTATCAGAGAGTAATAGAAAAATCCAGGTGAATCTATTCAATTCATGGGACACTACCCGATAATCAATAGTTCACAAATGATGTCATGGTAGGTAGCTTTTTTCGGCCCTGTTCATTGCAAATTGGAATCGTCCCACAAAGATTTGTAGTAGGTTTACCATCTATATCTTACTGCAATGGGGACCTTTGAGAAAAGTTCTACCTGTTCTCCAACAACAATTCCATGAGAACAAAAAACACCCGTCGTTTCTAATAGTTACAGGTGCCTGTATTGTCACCCTGGAATGTGTTTAGCGTGGCATCCACAATAGATCCCCTCTATTGTTTTTGTAAATGTACAAACACAACAAGTATTACACAAAGCCACGTGAAGCCTTTTGAACTTCCCTGGTTTTATCCGCTCTGAACGACGCCCCCGATTGTGTCCGCCATACTTCAAACTATTACATAACAGGGCTTCTGGATGTGCTGAAATAACATGAATAATCACTGAATGTTTTATAATGTATTTATCTACTTCTACAACCAATAAACCTAGTGATGGTTACTCTATCTATCAACTAGTTTCAAGTATCTACACTCTCTTGGGAAGGTAAGTCTTTAACGCTTCGAAATTGACAAATTATACAAATAATATTTAAAAAAATGTGGGGAAAGATGCAATATTCACCGCACCCCACAAATTTGCAGTTATGGCATAACCGATGTTTAAGGGTGTCGAATTCAAGGTGCAGGCAAAGCAGTGCATTATGCCTTTTTGTGCCTGACGTTTTGGGAGACCCTGATATCATACTTGGTCGTATCCGTGGAGGAAATGTTTCCAAGCAAGTTAACGCCCCACTTGTGCTACATTTTTGGTTGCGTTGGAGAAATTGAACTGAACTTAAATAAATATTCCCATAGAAGATGAGAAATAATGAGATGTCTCGATTTTGCAATCCGATAACCCAGGATTACTCTCATTCATCACCTCATTGTAGGAAACTTCAAGGGCCACTCGATTTTGGACCTTTGAAGTATGTGTTCAAAACCGCCTCAAAGCTTGGCCGTTCGGTAAGGTTTTCACAACATGAAGTAATTGACAAACGCTCCCACTAAAATGCTTAGTATTTTTACCTCGGCTGGCAATGAACTCCGCGGTTGTGCTGACTGATTATTTATTTTTAAATCGTTGTGAAAATCAATTGAGGAAATCAGTACTTTTTAAAGAAAGAAACATCAAAATCGACCCTTTTCGGTAAGCACCATTGATTCAAGGTTTTGGGGGTCAATAAAAGATGTTCTTATTTTAGCCTAATTTACCATATCCGGTTCTTTCCTGTGAAAATATTATATGATAATTAATAGATAATGCATTTGCAATTACAATCCAACCATACTCTTTTGTGTCAGAGTGTTCCAAGTGCCAAAATACTTTGAAAATTTGGGGTCCAAAGGTTTTTATACCTGATGTGCAGGCGAGTACGTTTTCCTGTACTAGTGTATAATACCCTGTGCAAATACATCAATTGAAAACTGGGTGATTGGAATTTCTGGGGAATTTATGACAGGGTATGTATGTTCTGCCAGCAAGTAGCGTAAGTCTTTTGTCCAATCGATATAGTTTAAGCGATGAGATGAATCGGCGGTTGAACAGTTTATCATTTGAAGGCAGCAGTCGACCACCTACTTCTTCTCCATCTCTTAATAAGTCCAATAACATTCACACTTTTGTTTGATTGAAATGTTCACGTCAATTTGTCCACAATGTTCCATTAGACCTGTAATATAACGTATTTGAGGGTACATGATTGTACTAAACTGCTATTTTATATGTGATTTGAAAGCATTTATATTCATCACTTTTGCATTTCATTGTTTCCTATTAATACACATGTAAATTGGTGTACTTGTTTTTCAACAGATTTCCAAAGGTTGAAAGTATTAAACACCGCTCGGCCAAAAAAAAAAAAGTTTGTGAAAATGTGAAAAAAGGCATGTCATGAATGTGAAATGTATGTTTTTTAAATTTGGAAAAATGGCTATGCGATGTGTTTTTTTAATTGCATCTACCCCACTGATTTGACTTTTTAGAATTTTCCTTTTTTCTGATTTTTCCCCTCATTTTTCACGTGAGTAACCCCTTAACAAAAATAATGAGCTAAACAATTTTAAAAGCAATGCTTTTTGCCTTAAAAATACTACAGTGATTGTAGAAGCTGTTGATTGTTTCAACCTTCACCTCCTTTTAAAGAGAGAAAAATTAGTATCAACATGGTCTACCCCCATACTACCTGCAGCACTATAGAAAACTCGATCACATGAGCGTTACTGCTTCTATGTACTCTGGAAAGAACGGTTTTCCATCGAGTTTCGCAATCTCCGAATTCAAGCACTTCCGCTTCGTCTGTAATGTTTTCTGCAAAGCTTCTTTTAGCAAATCCGAAACTCTTGAGTTTGGTGATGGTGAACCTCCGGATCTCCCTCCCCATATCACCGCAAGAGTAGAGGATGCCTGTAATTAACAAATGTCCAAATGAACTTCTACTCAAAACTGAAAGTAAATATTTTATCATCCACTTTTAATTTGAAACCAAATTTAAAACATTTAAACATAAAGGAATACAATAAGCCCAGTACAGA
>JAMKCH010029896.1:0-17891 GCA_023653785.1 Ophioderma brevispina | reverse complement strand
GTTAGCGCACAAAGTGAAATTGACATCCCGGTCCAACCATGGCAACAGTCCTATCATTTAACAGATCATGGTATAACTGAATGCATCATTTTTTCCAGTACCGATTCTGTACGATTCTTTGTATCCGTTTATGTTTTTGTAATGCAACAAAAGTCTAGTCTCCGCCTGGCCGGAGATTGAACCCCCATATCATACCCCCTATCGAAACTGCAAGGAGTCTCACGTATTTGAAATCTACTATAAAGCTGTACTCGAAATGTAAGCATTTTCTTAAATGTAGTCGTTAAAGACGTTCAAAGGTTTCCCGAGGATGCCGCTCTCATTTTCAACAAAAGCGTTTTTGTGTTGTTTTTTTTGCCATGTGTATAATGTTTTCCACACACTAACCCACTATACATCAGTAGAAAATAACAACTTTTGTAGTAAAAGTCCGATCCGGAATGTATTAAACACATATCAAAGGTACTGTCAGTACAGGAAGTCCGTTTCATCTCAAACCTTGGAATTGAGTCAGTTGAGTTCAGTTGTTCTTTTTAAATTATAATACACACAAAATACTTCAAATATTTCCAAATCGCTAGATTTTCTTGACGCACATGCTACTATTGGCTAAATGAGTACACGACCCCGTAGTTAATACTACATAATGTATCTCGTGTATAAACATGACAATTTGACATATCCCTGAAATCCACATCAAATTTGCTACATCGCAAAGCATCTTTGCTTTTCTACATGGCGCGATATTGCATGATCCAATGAATCTGATGTTAAATTAACATAAGTGAAGATTCACAAATGTTTTTGCTCTTTCTCTATCAATTGAATTCACAAACTGAATGCCTCTCGAAATTAAATTGCTTATAGTGAGGGGTTTGGCAACATTTTGAGCAATGTGACCACTTGGCTTTCGGAGGCTCCATGTGTTCCATTTTGTAAAATCCTGCAATGTAGAACATAGTGCCTCTTCGCATGGAGTCTGCTTAAAGGTGCACGAAAATCACACAGATGCTGCCCCCTAGACAATTGAAAGTCCTGATTTTGACACTGATGTTTTTGCTCATCTTCTGGTCACAATGATCTGTGATTCTACGTTTCAGTAGCTGGCGCCGCGTCTTTGAAACCTCCCAAGAAACATCGGGAAGCTCCTGGTCTTCAAATTCAATACTTAAAAATCACCTTTTCTAATGTCTTACTGTTACTTTTTATGCTTTTTTTTCTATTGTTCTTTGTTTGCATTGTTTTTTTTTTGTGTGTGCTAATGTGGGTTTATGTTTATTCTATATTCATGTGAAGGCGCATCAATGTCAATATTCACTTGACAATAATCAGCTAGTAGTCTTGGTCGAGCACGCTTAGGATCAAGACACAAATATTTTGAGAATGGGGTCACGTGATCCACTACATCAAAGAAGGAATTACCAAATACGAAGGGACGTGACACGTACATAACGTTGACCAACACCGATGCAAATATTGACCAAGGTATCATAATTATAAATGCTTTTATGAGGCGCTTTACAGAGAACACGGCACTTAAAGGTCATGGCCCGATCGCTAATAGCCTCGTCCCCAGGGACCCCAGATTTTGAAGTGGTCAAATTTTTTTGTGTCAAAACGCTACTATTTTTCTCCTTATCCTGTGAAATCTTAGGGCTACAAGATGTTTGGTTTGGAAGTTAAAAACGAACCATGTACCCCATTTGGTCGACAAATATCATTTTACCAGTACTCTATTGGGCATACAAAATCCGTTTTTAGCCCGCACATCAAAACGGAATTGAAATATCGGCGAAACTTCGCAGATAGAATGGAATCCCCCAAACCTATCAAGATAAGAATTTCCATATACTTAAATCGGGCCATCCCCCTTTATGATCCAAAGATATCGTCTTAAGTACAGGGATAATGATAAAATGTTTTCAAAAAAAAGTGTGAGGAATTATGCTTGTCAAAGAAGAACAGTTTACTCTCCTGGTGGTGATAGATAATAGACATTTCAAGTTCTTGATCCAGGGGGACAGGGGGGGAAAAACAAAGTGGGTCTATAGTACAGGTCGTTTGCACATTTGGCAATTATTTCAGCAACTGTAGAGTCAGAAGAGGTGTGATTTTAAACCTGGCATATACCATTGGTATCGCACCCTCTTTTCGACTATTAGCCATCTCGCTGATTGCAACAACAAAATCGATGCTGTAAACGGTAATTTAAAAGCAGCCTTCATTTGTGATAGTTTGTAAATCTTACGTCATTATTTTAATTTTCCTTTGCCTTGCACCATTTTTTGTGGGAAGAGGGCTTTTTTTCGACGCTGGCTATGTAACCTGTGATTCCAGTCCAAATGCAGATCTCCAGACCGGTTGGACAAATTTTCTTGGCTTTTCCTTCCAGTATGTGACAAGCATGCTCCATTCAAAAAAATTAAAGTGTCGATAACACCTAGCTGGATCACCACTGTTATCTCGATTTAAGACGACAAAGTCAAAAGGCACTGAAATTGCTGCGAAAACCAAAAGCACGTTCTGAGTGGGAAGTATCAAGATCACTTCGTAATAAGGTTCACAACCTGCGTGAACAATACCATCAAATCACATCTTCAACAATCGATGATAGCAAGGGTGATCCAGGTAGGATTTTGGAAAACTCTAAAAGCTGTTTACCTGGTAAAAAACCAAAGTGAGATTCCAGCTGGTAAACCGATGAGGTATATTAACGACAGACAAACTGTCGCCGGATACTATGCACTCCTTTTTTTCCACTGTGGGTAAAAACCTTGGCTGACAAGTTTCACCAAACACAATATGCAAGCAACTTCAAACCCGACCAAAAAATAACACTAGTAACTTTAATTTTGTTAGTATCAAAGAAAATGAGGTTGGTAAACTCCTGACAAACTGATGAAAAGAGCACCGGACTTGACGGGGTCGTATCAAGCTCTAAAAAGCCGGGCTGGACCCCTTGCTTCACCCCTCACCAAGCTTTTTAATTTCAGCTTATCAACAGGCCGAGTACCTCAACAGTGGAAAACAAGCAAGGTCACACCTTTCCCACGGACGGGCACGTTCCGATGTAAAAATTACCGCCACATATCTGTTATCCAATTGCCATGAAAATATTTGAAGGCTTGTGCATAATCACTTTACTCATACCTAAATAAAAAACATCTGCCTGTGCGTTCGTGTTCAACCAATCTTGGTTTCAGACCCAAACATTCTACATCAACAACACTGATAGAGGTTACCGATTTAATCCTTAAGAACATCGACTCTGGTAACTTAGTCGGAGGCATATTTATGACCTTAAAAAGGCTTCGACACAGTGAATCACTCCATCTTGATTAGTAAACTCAGTATGTTTTGGAATTATTGTCCTGGAACTGGATTGGTTTAAATCATATCCTTGGTATAGAAAACAGGCAACAAAAGTTGGATGTACTTTCACACCTTTGCAGCAGTAAACTTTGGAGTTCCCCAAGGGTCCCTATACTTGGTCCTCTTCTATTCACGATGTACATAAACGACCCTACCCAGTCCGTCTCTAATGGCACAAATCAACCTTTATGCGCCGACACGCGTGTTTCATTGCATCCAACAATGTAGATGACATCAATGTCACTCTCAATGCAGATCTGGCTAAAATTACATTGTGGATGGAAGAGAACCGTTAACCTTGAATGCCAAAAAAACTAAGCTGAGCTATTTGCTCCTAAAAACCTGGAAAAGTGCCTACCAACTTCGTTGTATTTGAAAAACACCGCAGCTTGAAAATTTGACCATATAAATCCTTGGGCTAACTCTTGACGCAACTCTTTCGAAATGGGACACTCATATAAATACTATTTGCCTCACTGTTTCTAATTAATCGGTTATTTTATCGTATCAGCGATGGCTGTCCAGTACAAGAATATGAATATCATCTATAAAGCCCTTGTACTTCCCAGGTTAAACTATTGTGATATTGTGTGGGAAATTGCAACCAAATGTTCTGTGACAAGGTGGAACGTCTGCAAAACAGGGCAGGGAGGGCCTGTAAGTCCCTTCAGAACCCCATCTTACTTAATCAGAGAAATCTTGGGTGGAAGGCTCTTGGTGAGCGTAGAAAGACAATCTGTGCCTTACCGTGTTCAAAAGCTTATTCACGGTCTTGTCCAATGCCACTTCAATTTAGTTTACTGTTATAAATACTGGCCTAGTCACAAGATCGCGGTAGTTCTCAAGGTAATATTGCCCTGACATTCAAACCCAGAACTGAATCAGGTAGACGTTCTTTCTTATTTCGGGGGGTCGCAAAGCTTGGAATTCTATAACTGCAACCTAAAATCGCTTCCAGAGAGTGTGTCCAGTTTTAAAATCGGGGGGGGGGGGTCTGATGGGGGGGGGTTGGGGGGGGTGTTAAGAAAGTTATTGTTAGTTAAATGTTATTTTGTTTCTTCTACTATCTTCTTAGTGTCTTAATGTAACATTAAATGTCTGAAATCTATTTTTAATTCAATTTGTTCTTGCATGTGTTACCATGTTGGGTGTTTTAATATGTTTTTACAGTCTCTCTTGTGTGCTGGTACCCTACAAAGTTTATCTTGTTTTAATTTTAAGGAGCTGTTAAGTCAGGAACTTAGTCAAATGGCCGGTTTTGTAGTTTTTTTTTTCATGTTTAATGGCATAACCTGTTTTTGGGTTCCATATATTTTAACATAATCTATATTTATTTTATCCTCGTATTTCATTTTACTTTTACTATGTTTACGCATTTTTGACCAAAACAATCAACTGGCTGAATTGCAAAATGGCGGGTAATTTCGCGTACTACTAACGCCATACGCGATCGTGCATCGGCGCGCGCGATGTAACGAGGGCATCAGAAACGCCTTGATGCACCGAGTCCGATATACGCATGCCATGGTAACGTGTATGCAATTGTAAAAGGTTGCCCACGTGAGATGCTTTTACAAACAGAAGGGATTTTTAATTTCACTATTTGAGCCTCATAAATTGTTGAATTTTGATAATAAGTCCAGATGATGTATTTGACCTGGTGCAGAAGCCGTGTGAAGAATAATAAGATGAACGCTTGTGTTTTTGGACATAAGTCATATTTTTGTAGCGAAACGGGACAATATTTGGACAAAATGGGCGATTTTCTCTTGTTCAATTTCGGCGATAATTCGTGATTTCGGTCCTTGTACTCGAAATCCATCATCAACAGGTAAGAATGAAATGCATCGTATGAGCATATCAAAATCTAGGGTCGGTATTTTTTATTTTTCATTTTTGGTTTAAAAATCGTGCTTTTTGTCACTTTGAACAATCTTGGCGTTGTTCCAAATTGAAAACACGCGGTTTTGGCCTCTTTTGGCAATTAATTTAAAATGTGGCAGAATTTAACAAAAGGGAAATACCGACCCTAGAACGAGGATTCTGGATACAAAAATTGAACAAGGCACATTTTTACAACATTTCTATATTTTTTTTTATAGGAACCCAAAAAAATGAGTGAAAATCACCATTTGTTATGATTTTCTAAAAAAATACGTATTTTGGGGGGAAAAATATTATCATATTTGGGATTCCTTTGAGTCATTTCCTTCTCAACTATGTATACTTTTATATTGTTGGAACAATACTTAAGAAGCTACGGCAAAAACAGTTCCTTTGATACCTGACTTAACCGCCCCTTAAGTTATTATTCTTGCATTACTCATGTTTTACTCTTGTAAGTATTGAATGAATTACTATTATATTGATGTATTCATAGGAGCCTTTGAATATTGTTGCAATAACTCTCATTAATTTCTGCTTGCCTGTTATTTATATTAATGTATTTCAAATGATTTCTTCACTTTATATATATGCTCCTGTACTATACCTTATTTTGCTCTTGTTTCCACTTTGTGGTATATACGGTAGTTTAAGAGTATTTTTTACTCTTTCAAATCTATGTTAACTTGTATAGATGATATTATATTTGTATTTTATAATTTTAAGATGTACCCTGGGCCTTTATGGAAGAATCAGTGACATCTTGTATTGTCCACGGAATAAGTTACCCAGTGTTAAAGAAGAAATAAAACAAACAAACAAACAAACAAAAAATGCCGTTTGAGTGGTTAACCACTTATATTTATTAGCACAGTATTGAATAGGGCCTTGCAGCATGCATTATTGCGTCTGTACCATCAAAATTCAAAACGCAAAGTGTTGTTTCCCACGTACTTGATGGGGGTACTGTGAAGTGCCATTCCTACTCATTCAAGAGAGAACCCAATACACATAAGTTCGGAACAAGCACCTTAATTCACACCCACTCAAACTGTTGATTCCAACGATAATACATTTTTAATATGCTTTACCGGGGTTTTAGGTAGAAATCATTTTGGACCTATTAAGACACTATCAGTGATTGAAATATTTCAATGTGCAGGATAGCTTTCAAGTGAAGGATACCGTCTGTAGATCCCTCATAAGTTACTTTCTAGCGGTATAATTGACAGAAAAGGACGAAAACGGCAGTGTTTCCAAGATACGATTCTCCATTCAATTACGTGTTGTAGTAAGTGTCCGACGACAGTAATGACTAAATCTCCGATCCTGTCCTTATTAGGTTGCTTGTCTTATCATTTGCAGGGTATGTTATAGGATACCGACTTGTTACATACATGTAAAAATCAATTTTTGATGATTTTTTCGATTTGCTGAGTTAACAAATCAACTCGCTGATAGTGTCTTTACTTTATTAAGCCTTTGCATGATTTTTTTTTTCAATACTGGTTTCAATTGCTCTATTCCATTCCAGGGTTTTGGGTTTTCACAGCATACTTGGCAGTGCAAATACTACATCAACGTGACATTTGCGTAAATTTATGCAATTCTGGCTCAAAATACTGCCAAATGGATTTTACTTAAAAGCTGGAGATTTTTTCTCTCTCCTTTGGCAGAATTGCAAGGATTACAACGTAATTCAAATTCATGTTATTCAACTGGATTTACAAAAAAGGCATTCAGGATTTTGGTAAAAGTTCTTAAATGCCATAGTTGTAAGCTGTTGAAGCAAGAAAAAATTGTGACCAAGGAAGAGCATGAAACAAGACATTGGATGGGGTGGTCTGATTTTTTGGGTTTGTCTCAGATATAACAAATACCACAATATGGTTTCAGACTTTTCTAGACTTTGTCTGGCCTGAACTAAATGAGCGACATCTAAGCTTTCACATAGCCCTAAAACATGTGAATCACGGTAATCGCGAGTATATAAAGTCAGCGTGCATGTTACACATGCACAATAGCTGCACGAAGCTTTGACATCACTCCTTACTTATGGCCAGACAAAGTATAATGTGGTCATGATCTTAAAGACCAATATTTCCCATTTTCTAATCGCTGATTCCATGTTCTTTCCATTTTCTAATTAAAAGTTCTAATTTTGTGATTCTAGAAAACATTTTTTTTGACGTAAAACCAAACTATTTTAATCTCAAAATACAAAAAAGCACTTTGAAGAATGCCAAATTGGCCATTGGACTTGCGTGAAATCACCGTAAATGAAGGCTACTAAAATAATGTTAGTCCAGAAATGATGGAAATTTAGAGATTTTAATGCATTTTGAGACTAAAACAAAATTTTGAATCATTATTTAAGGGGGAATGATCATTGGAAGGGCTAAAAATGAAATCTACACATTTAAATCAAGGAAAAAATTACCCTTCTATTGCTTTTTGTTCAACAAAAAATCGGGAGCGTCCGTTCAAAAGTTATTGTCAAACATTGTGAATTGGAATTCTATGTTTTTTTTGTTTTTAACCAGCTTATTAATTTTATTGTTTTTCAAGCTGCGATGTTTAGTTTTTTCCACTTTAAAAATTTAATCTCAAACCGATTTACCTTTGAGCTCTAATTTTCAAAAGTATCTTGTAAAATTCATAAATTTGCAGTGATGCCATATCGTTAAATTGACTTTTTAGATATAGTTTATTTAAGTTCTAGAAACACTTTTTTATTTTTTGTATGTTTAGACACAGTTTACTTTCACGATGAATTAGAAAATAAGGTGCTTTGCATATTTCAAGGACTGCCTTTTAAGGCCTGCTAGCAATGCTTCGATGCCTAATCACCAATAGTCTCCATAGATCCATAGTCTGTCCGTACCTGTATATTTTGACCATTTATGAATTAAAATGGTCTTTGGCGGATAATTAAATAGTCTCCTTGTCAGGACACAAACATGTCTAGTTATTTCTTCAGCTCCTCTTGATTGATTGACATTTTTTTTGTTTGATTTTTAGCTGCTCATCTATTGCTCCCTTAAAGTTCCAGGAGAGTTCTTTTTCACTTTTTTTTTTTTCCCTGTTCAGGTTTAAAAGGCAGTCCCTGATATTTTGTAATATCTCGAATGCCAGCGACCTTGCATAAATAAAAAACATTTTACACAACTCTCCATTTGAAAGCATTTTATGTAGTGTTGGTTTGAATATTTGTAGATGGCCCGTATTTCACAGTAATTGCCACTTTTGAATTTTCACTTAAAACCTATAGGATTTTTACAGGAAGGTGATACAGAGTTACTTTCGGTTTTTACTTTGATCTCTACTAGACCTACTTCCCATACCAAACCAACTTATTTGGCTTGTATTTTTTCCCCCCCCCCCCCCCCCCCCCCTGGAGAGGCCCAAACAAAATGGTCAAAATTTGACTGATAGGCGTCAACCAAAAATACATGCCCTTTTGTTTTAGCTGCCATATTAACTATTTAGAACTGTCAATCTTACTTTGAGTTTTTGCGACAAACTAGTGACAATTTTACCTGTGAAAATAAGGGTAGCAGTGTTCAAAAAACTTATTATGGAGCAATCAAATTGAGTGTGGCGTGACATTTTCCGTTCACATTTTAATACCTTTTATTCAATTACACTGACAATCCTGTGGTGGATATCTGTGGCATTATTGTCTCATTTACAAAGACAATCCCACATGGATATGCCCACACAATTTTATAACTGGTCCTTGAATTAATTCAGATATGGGTATTTGAAATCTTGTCCGCACTTTTCCGTTCACAATTTTGTCCCGTCCAACACTTTTTGCAGAGGCCCTGTTTCTTTATGAAGTAAGTTCTATGTTGTGTTACTTACTCTCCGAGAGTGATTTCACTCTAATAGTAAATTTTACTAAAAGTTTTGACAAACACTGTAACATGACTTGGCTCATCAAAACATGAAATGTTCCGTTCACACCAGTCGCGTCCAAACATTTGTCACGTCCAACACACTCGAGTGGCATATCTCAAAAACAGGAGGTCTGCAACTTTAAATTTATAGTATGTTTCTAGTTGTTCCATGGGTTTGGGAACTACCAACTCTTGAGGTGTGAATCAGTTTTAGTAAATTCAAAAAATTGCCCCTTCACATTTCAATTGTCACGCCGCGTCCAACGCAAGCTTCAAGCAAGCAACCATGCAAATCTAAACAGCTTGAATATTTGAAGGGCATGAGGATGAAAAAAAAACATTCCACTGGGAAGTTAGTAGTGTTCCATCTTTATAGAAGCTTAAAAGCAGTTTGGTTTTATAAATGTCATAAAAGATAAGATTTTAAGTTAAAATTCCGTTCACATGTCACGTCCAGCATTTGGAAATAAAGTAATAATGCTTAACTCAATGGGTGGATTTGCTGCATTTGTACAAATGTACTCAGCCTACAAACTAATCAATTAATGAAAAAAATCGCTCTGTTCGTTACTTTTTATTTATAATAAAACTTTTATATGTCAAGACCTGTTTTGGGATAAAATAGAAGCAAAAATGTCAAGAAATTGTCAAAATTAAGCGTCAATGTTCATACTTCAGTGGTATTGCCTGAAGGTGTATACTTTACATTTATGATGAAGGACAAGTTTACATTTCTTTTGCAATAATCTAACTTTCCATTAAAATCTATTTGCCATTTTACAAAAATGGCTCAATTTTCAAACTCTATGAGTAAAAAAAGTAATAAAGGAGAAAAAGATTCAGGCGTGCTGTCCCTATTTTTCCTAAATTTTAGTTTACCATCACATTAGAAAAACAAATAACAAAGCTACACTTAGTTGAAAAATGACCCCAGGTTGACAAAAAAGTTGGATTACTGTGAAACGGGCAGACCGGCCTTTTAAATTGCAAATAATTCACAATGCGGAAAGTCGTTTTGCAAACTTGTAAGTAAAAACAGAGGATGACTATTTGTGAAAATTTTTATGCAAGAATTTCAGTGCTTTAATGGTAAGGGGAAAATTTACCCCTTCAGAATGAGTCAATAGACAATAATTTTCTGCCTAATGTTCGGCCCCACCCTCAAAATAGTAAATAGCTTTAAGAGGCACTGGCAATTTCAAAAATATGAAATTTCAATTTACTCGCAAATGATAGTCTTGGCCATGAAAGAATGCAATATATTTTACCAAAAAATAACATACCCAATTCCAAAAACAGATAAGGTTACTAAGACGTTCATTTGAGGGACGTTCGGAAATTTGACCCCAAACTTTTAGGTTGCCGTAACTTTAACCCAACGAAGTGTCATTACATTATGATTTAACAATGAGGTGCTGATGAATGGTCAAATATGGATTTTTATGAGGATTTAGCATTTTCATCAAGTATCTTTATGTGCCTGGTGAATGGCTTGTTCGATTTTGTCTGATCGTTGTTCTCTACTTATATGAGAGCCCTGACACTTGTAGCACACTGATATCAATACTGTGGGAAACAGAATTGCGGCTTTCAACTTGCTAGAACGCGATAATGCATAGTGCAACGCCTATTCACTACTGTGTAAATTGAGCGGTTACCCCACTAAACGTTTTTTATCGATATCTTGAGAAAGAAATGGATTGAAAGGTGAATTTCGGACAAACAATGAGAAAAATATGGCCTTTCATCTGATATCAAATGATACTGTCGTAATCGAGGGGGGTCCCAAAGACGATCGGAACAAGCACCTTTAGGTCAAAGAAACATTATTAATGGGTAAATCTCTTTTACATCAACCTCCCTTGAAAACCAAGTTAGAGCAGAAAACGAAATTCCTGTGCAACGTATAGCCTTGGTCTCAAGATCTTCCGGGCAATATTTCTCACCATCTCCCTCCTGAGCAGTCTATAGTACATACTATGCCGCCGGTACTATGGGCACTTATGTGCCTATTCCTCTTGTCATTTGGTGATTGCCCTGGAAAATGAAAAGATCCAATTCAGTTTTAATGAATGATCCTTTTGCTGTAAATGCTGTTATGACAGCTAGTCCTCAAAAGAAATTGGCATATTGTATAAAAGAAGTTGATTTTTATGGAACGAGGATTATTTAATATTTTTAAGCCGACAAAATCCACCGACGTGCTCAAATTCAACTCCCCCGTCCCTCATTCGTCTCAAATCAGCTTCCCCTTCAAAACCAAAACCTCATCCCCTTCCCCCCACACGGTTCCCACCTATCCTCTCCTGGGCGCCGTTGTGGAGTGCCTGGGGTGCTAAACACAAGTAAATCCAGAACGACAAAAAGGCTTTATGGAAAGAGTCCAATTTGATCCAGGAGGAAACCAAATTTCCAGAGAAAACTGTGAGACGATCCGAATTGTAATTTAACCGGTGGCACTAAAAATGCAAATTCTGTCCGTCACCATGAAAGAGCCCACCTCATGAAATGAGTCTAAGCTTGACTGCGTGGATGAGCGTACGACATATGGCATTTCCCGAATATTTATATTGGACGACCGTTCCAGCAGCAGTTAATATCATCGGGGATCTCCAATAATAATTTTTCTATTTTTATTAGTGACACAGAGAGACTTTCAAGCTCTACGGCAAAGTATAGTTTACTAGCCAGTGCTGCAAAGTACAAAAAGATCCTCAAAAATTTGAAAATTGGCGGGCACTCTTCAAAACAAAGTTATGCTAAATGAGGTTTGTAGTGCATTTGTTTTATTTGTTGTTTTTTAATTTAAACATGTTTAGGAATTTGATTTTTTGACTCAATTTCAAAATTTAATTCCAACTTTTGGCCCGATGAGCTATCACATCTCATTGCCTGGATACCAATTCAGTTTGTACTTCAACTGACTTAAGTTGAACTAAACAGAATTTATTAGTATTAAACGGCTTAAAATGGCAAGTTATGAGCAAGCGTATAGTATGCATGCCGAAAATCTTTGACGTCCACGTTTAACACCTTAAGATAAAAGTGTGAATAATTCATATCTCTGACATTAAACAGCTCTAGACCAACTTTTCACTTCTTCAAGTGCTGATAATAATCCTGTAAAATTTAAATCGCGCTATGCCCATCAGTGGAAATCAATTGGCAGGGACGTGCACAATAAAGGTTTGTCTAGTATGAAATGAGAATTCAAATTTTTCTTCATTTCTGCATCCTGGTTGCTGATTTGTAAATTACTACTTTGGAGGTACTGGTTGGGGGGTCCAAAAAAATTCAACTGGAGCAGTAAAACACTAAATTCGCGGTTCTCGCGATTCGGAGGGGGGGGTTGTTCGGGTTCGTTACGGAACCTTATCAGACGCGGCACCTGTAGTGTTAGTAAACTTTTGTTACCTACATATAGGCCCTGTTTAAATTACCCCAGGGCCTCTTTGCAACTTAAGTCCAATTCCCCAGTGTCTAAGGTCCTAATTGCCACAATGTTCCTTCTCAACGACAACAAGTCCCCTTTCATCTGTCTCGGAGCCCCTTCCCAGCTGCAACCGAGCACCCTCTCAGGCACTAAAATTTCATCTAACACAGGTGCCTTTGCACACTACCCCAAATATGGCCAATTTCCCAAATACTCATGGGTTCTCCGTTCCAGACCACATGATCTTTTCTGAATACCCAGATTCTCTTCCCAATTACCCAGCGTCCACTCCCCCAACTATCCCATGTTTTTCCTCCAATCCACCCCAGGGTTCTCCTTGCAGAATACCCCATTTCTGCCTCTACAGCATCTCCAGCACTGAGTACTAATACTCCCGCTCGTGAAGCATAATTAGTCTTGGGTCCCTTTTGGGAAATCGTTTGACTCAGAAGCTTAATTTGAGCCGAATTTGGGTTCTAACGTCGCATCTGACCTATTTCCTTCAAATCTACTTCTAAGGCCCTAATTTAAAAGACAAAAATTAGTTCCAGTCCCTAAGTTCAAAAGTACGGGCAAACACATCCCTTACCCAGAGTGCCCCACCCCCGTCTCTCGCCCTCTCACTCTATTACTCTCCCTTTTTTCCTCAGCTGAATTTGAGCCAAAATTTTAGTCAAAAGCCTCCTTTTTTTGTTTTAAGTTTCTCTTTTTTCTAAGTCTAAGGGCCATATTAAAAGACTCAGTTCCAAGATTTAAGTTGGAAGTCGGCCACACAAAATCCCGTACCCAAAAGGTGAGTGCCATGCTCACCCTCTCACTTCTCTGATTCTTTACAGCCCAAATTTCCAATCTACATGTACATAGTATTCAATATACCTAAAAACTATTATGACAACATGTCAGTTTAGATATAAATGGACTATTTTTCTCATTACAACATTTTGTGGATTATAACTAACTTTATCCACAGATAAGCAAAATATTTTATTGAATATTAGTTAGCAAGAAATAAACATTGTTCAAATCTATGACAATACATAGTATAGGCCCATGCCATAGCAGGGAGCCCCATGGAGAAGAGCACGTAAGTGGCAAGGAGACAAACATGATTATAATCATGTGTGGCACATATCCTACAACACAATAGGGGACCTTGATGATCACATATGTTATTAGGCTATATGCTTGTGTATACGGGATAATTTAACACAATGTCACACATGTATATGGGATATTGGATTTCATGACTTGACTGTTCTGCAAAGCATTAAGACACCCCAAATTAAGGTGGTAATCTTTAGTGAGATTAGAATATTAATCTAGTCACCATATCCCTAACACAATAGATGAGACCTCCGACAGCAGTACAAATTGTGATGTTTACGCTATTTTACCAGCATTAGTTTGATAATTTGACACAATGTATTATGGGGTTTTGGATTTTTTTCATAAAAAACTCGTATCTGCCATTCCTAGAGGATGGAAAGATATAGCATTAAAATATCACAAGAATTTAAAAAAAAACAACTATCATTCTTCTTCAGCAATACATCCAAAATGGTTCTGATATGTTATGACATCATCCCCAAAGCCTTCAGATTCCAATAGTTTATATTTTATTCACACTCTCTCTCCGAGCACACTTATTAGATGTTTCTCAATATGATACCCCCCATTCAGGAACATGGAATATTCCACATTGGCATGCAAGTCTCTAGATGTACATCATTTCTTGAAAACTACTTGCGTAACCTCACAATCGTTCCAAATCACCTTTTTCCTTCACACAAAAACAACCAGCTTTCTTCGGCCCTGGAGAAAGACTTCAACACATAACATAATCCAATTTATAGACTCCAAACAAAAAAAAAAAACACCGCTTCCGTCTCTATCCAAAACCGTCAACAAAAAGTCCAAATTTTTTTCACAAATGCAAAAGGCAGTACCTACCCCCAATACGAACACACTTAATGTCTTCTGTCGGCACATTTTGGATTTTCAAAATAACCATTCCAATATACAGACTAACGTTTGATAATACGTCTGATAACGTGCCTGTATGTGGACTTAAAAACCTTTCTTACTGGAGATAAAAGGCATGCGTATTCACAACTGAATCTATCACAAACGATAAACAAATATAAGATGATGTGACATTTTGTTTATGTTTCTGATATATATGTATGGCGCCCCCTGTTGGTGTAATGAGAGAACGGGGCAGGCAAAAGCACCTATACTTTGCATGGGGAATTCTGTTTTTTGCTGTAACTTTTGTTTTCGAATAAATAATACTACTTTTTCTTATCAAGCATACAAGCTTAATGCTAACCAGCTGCATTTTGTGAGACCAATTTTAGATCAGGAAAGTATTCTGCAAAGTATTTAGAACCAGATTTTAGGAGGTGGTCTGTCACAAAACTACCTGTAATATTTGGGCCCTGCCAGAAAAACAGAGGGCCTCCTGAATGTCAACAAGTGAAACGTCAATAGGTCATCATCTATAAGAACTTCTGCATAGCAGCCTTTGCACATCATTTTCTACAAAAGCACATGCACAAACCTCTTTGCCAATTATTTGGCACAAACTTTTTCCCTCATTGGCCTTTGTCTGGCTTGTGTTTTAAAGCTCACATGCAAGCCAATGTACTATATGAATTGTATATATTTATTTCCTTTCTTCATGACCATATAACTCTATTAAAGTTAAAAATCGCAGCAAATTAATCCTCAACACTTTACTTTTTTATAGTTAAAAGTTGGTACTATGGCCTATGCCCGTTTCACATTAATTGCCAACTTTTTGAAATTTTCACTTAAAACCTATAGGATTTTTTACAGGAAAGTGATACAGATCACTTTTTGTGTTTTTACTTAGTCTCTACTAAGACCTCCTCCCATACCTAACTCCTCCAATACCTACACCAACTAATTGGGGCTTGATTATCGGAGACGGCCCACTCAAAATGGTCAAAATTTTGACTGATATATGGGCGCCAACCAAAATACATGCCCTTTTGTTTTCTCAGCCTGCCCATATTAGCTAGTGTAGAACCTGTCAATTTTTACTTTTGAAGTTCTTTTAGGCAAACTAGTGACACTTTATTACCATGTTTTCAAATAAGGTTAGCAAGTCCTCAAAAACTTCATATGGAGCAAATCCAAATTGAGTGTTGGACGTTACATTTTCCGTCACATTGAATACCCATTTGATTCAAATTACCCCGACACTTCTGTGGTGGATATCTGTGGCATTTATTGTTCATTTACAAAGACTATCTCTCATGAAACTGCCCAACCAAATTATATGTAGGTCCTTGAATTAATTCAGAAATGGTTTAGTCGAAATCTTGTCCGCAAGTTTCCGTGTCACAATTTTTGTGTCACGTCCAACACTTTTGCAGAAGATCATGTTTATCTTTTGAAGTAAGTTCTATGTTGTGTACTTATCTCTGAGAGCACTTTCCATTCACTGAACTAGTAAATTGTACTAAAAGTTTTGACCAAACCACTGGTAAATGCTTGCTCTGTCAACATTTAAAATTTTCCTTCGCACCAGTCATGTCCAAACACATTTGGTCACGTCCAACCCACCTCAAGTTGGCATATCTCAAACGGGAGGTTCTCTACTTTAAATTTATAGTTTTTCTAGTTGTTCCATGGGTTTGGGAACTACCAACTTACTTTTGAGGTGTGATCAGTTTAGTAATTTTCCAAAAATTGCCCCGTTCACATTATCAATTTGTCAGTCCACAAACGCAAGCTTCAATCAGCAACCATGCAAATCTAAGCACTTTGGAATAGTGGAAGGGCATGAGGATGAAAGAAAGTAAAGCATTCACTAGGGGAGTTAGTATTGTTTTCATCTTTATAGATGTTTAAAAATCATTTTTGATTAACTTTAAAAATGTCATAAGATAAGATTTTAAGTCAAATTCGTTCACATGTCCACGTCCAACACTTGGACATAAGCTAATTATCTCTAACTCAATGGGTGAGATTTGCTTGCATTCAGTACAATGTTCTTCAGCCTAAAACTAATCATTCATGAGAAATCACTCGGCGCCTCTGTTATTTTTTGATTTTTTAAATAAAACTTTTTTATTCCATACCCTGTTTTTTGGAAAATAGGAACAAAAAATGTCAAGAAATTGTCAAAATTCATGCGTCACAATGTTCTATTTTCAGCTGTAGTGCCTGAAGGTGCAATACGTTACTTTATACTGAATACACAGTCA
This sequence comes from Ophioderma brevispina, assembly GCA_023653785.1. NCBI lineage: Eukaryota > Metazoa > Echinodermata > Ophiuroidea > Amphilepidida > Ophiodermatidae > Ophioderma > Ophioderma brevispina. The sequence goes on along the minus strand of JAMKCH010029896.1, from coordinate 1,065 downwards.
ATTCTTTTGGGCAATTAATCCTTAATTTCCCTTAAGAACTATTTGCATTTTTTTTACAAAAATGGTTCAATTTTCAAACTCTGATTAAAAAAGTAATAAAGGAGCAAAAGGAATCAGTGTTCTTTTCTTTTTTCTCTTAAAATTTATAGTCGTACACACATTATAAACAATAACACAGCTTGACACTGAGTTTGAAAAAAAATGACCCCCAGTTTGACAAAAGTTTCCATTACTGTGAACGGGCCTATCTTTTCCTGAAGTTAACAACGAATAGAACTTGGGCGCATTGGATAATTACGTCCTTAGAGGTATCAGCTCCCAAAAAGATCCGGATGTGTATGTAAACAATGCATTGGCACCGGGCAAAAGCTGCAAAGGCATGCAAACCTGCAAGTTTCTCTCATTTTACAGCATATTATTATTTAAATTATATTCAAATTTCCACCACTAAATGAAGAAGATATACACACTCAAATAAAATATTACACAAGCCAAAAAGGAAGTTAAGACCATCGTCGGCAGTCGTGAGTTCTTTGAGAATTTGACAAGCGATAAGACACGAAAGGTGGCAACGAACTTCATGCATCTCGCGTCCCCATTTCTTCGAGCTTTTGCCTAAAATCAACCTAATATATGTACAACTGACCGCAAATGCAATCAGGGTACTAGTACATATGGCAATTATGGGCTGATAAATTATGTGATCTCATATAAAATCAGTTTTCTACAACAATCGATAATTGGGGATCTTGGCCTACCACTTTTTCGCTACGTTCACCCATTGAAGTACAGTCGAAGCTTGAAGCATCTAAGCGTGTATCCCGGGAGCTTGGGTGCGGTCGATCGCTGGGCGTTGGTATACAGCGTGCTATCTATCCCGCGTGCTATACACTGTTACCAAATCGTCTAAAGACTGGGAGCTACCGCATATATCGCATCCACATCCGGACCGCAAGTATATATTTTTACAATAATATTTTAAACTTGAAAACAATATACTCTTAAGCCGGTTTAAAGTTCGTAATAACGGGAACGTGACCATTACCATGATTCTTTAGGGCCCCG
>JAMKCH010029895.1:0-17843 GCA_023653785.1 Ophioderma brevispina | reverse complement strand
GTATAAAGGTTTCATGAGAGGAGAGGCGCTCTTAAATACGTTCTGCAAGATTGATTAAAGGCTATAGCTGGTCACAATATTTAATCTTAAATGACCGGTATTGGAAATTACACTGTTTTGTAGCGAGGTCAATCCACTAACCTCGACGGATTTTTACGTCAATAATGTTTCCTAAATTATCCTCCTGATATTACCAAGATCTTTTGAAACGAAGTTTAAGAGGTGATTATGTCAATGAGAAGAGGACTGTAATAGTAAATGCACCGTAGCAGTTCCAAAAGTTACGTTGGGAAAATCCCTAATGCCAAAATCGAGAATCGTGTCTTAGCCCCCCCCCCCCCCACAACACCACCACCGCTTAATGCACCAGCTCTATTCTTTGAATATACGCGGAGCGAGAAAGCTGAGGCAGAAACCTTCGAACAATTCTAGTTTAACAGTATAATGGTTATCTTCAGTTCTAAATGAATTTTAAAATCTTTAATAGATTTGTGGCATAACTACCAGAGGAGGAGGCATGCAGTCTTTTTTAATAAGCATCAATATACGAATGTAGACAATTGAACAAAATATGCGAGGTTATTCTTACAGAAGCGTTCGAGAAGAATTATCCATTCTGCCATCACACGCCGCTTAGCCAATTTACTTTTGTCTCAGTAATTGTTTAGCCCGGTTTTCTTCCGACATCTTGGCCATTGAACCCTACTATTGGCATTGTCAAATTTGAGGTATTTATAGCGAACCTTTACAAAAAATATAATTTCAGGATTTCTCTTCTTAAGAAACTCCAGCGTCGGTCGTCGGGAGCTACACTATGTAAAACTTCGTTCATATTTGGTGGAAAAAAAAAACAAAGACTGAACAGCACTTTCTTACCAGCCAATTTTAACAAAGAGTGTAGAACTTATAAGTTTTAGTTTGTAGATCATAAGAAGCGAATTATTGATTTATAATTTTCAAAATTGCTCAAGTAGCTTTTGAATGTTCGTATTTTGGTATAATTCGGTGGAACTGTAATTCTAAAATTACTAGATGACTAGATTGGCGGCTGTTATTTTTCACTTCTTTGCAACAGAAGCGCCGCGCGGCACAACACACACACACAATTCACACCACACACACACACACCACACCACACACACACACCCAAAACCCATCCCACCCAATGCACACACATGCAAAAGAAAACAGCGTATCTTTGGTATATTACAAATTGCAAAATATCGAGAAAGACAACAAGTAACCAACAAAAAGTAGACTCGATTGCAAGGCCATTGCGCCCTCGCAGGTCTGTATGTTTGTTCTGCCATCATCTGTGTATGTCACTTTTTGTATATGCACCTGATAGAATTGACATCCGAATGACCATAACGATGGGTATATGGAGGTCATGAAGATGACATGATCGAAATGTCCAGTTCCTTCGAAACACGTTTCGAATATTCGAACCCAAATTCTCAATAACTTGAATATTCGTTGCTTTATAACCAGGCAAAAATTTGTCAGTTGCGAAAGATGTTGAAGGCCCACTATTTTCCAAATATGCCTGTGTCTCTTTAATCTTTAACAAGCTTAAATGTCCATTTTCACCAAGGCTGGTATTATATGTTATTTGTTGAGATGAAGCAAACAATAGGAGTTGAGAGACACCCTCAAAAATTTTGGGAGGGAATGACTGGTCGTGACTATAAATAAGCTCGAAATAATTTATTACGCCGTGATTTATCATTATCATTTTTATTTTCTGTTATAGAGTTATTCCAAGTTCAATGTGCATTCGGAGTAATATGGGAGGGCGTGTAGCTTTCCCAAGACAACCAAAATTAATAATAATAATAATAATAATCGGTTTTTATATAGCGCTTTATAACTGTAACAGTCTCCAAGCGCTGTTGCCTATATTACGTCGCCATTAGGAAATCGTCACAATCATTTCGTTTCATCTAGGTGGCTGCTGGCCAAGCGCACAGGACTTAGATTGTAATATCCCCCATAACATGCATGACAGCTCCTCAGAGTGCGCCTTGGGTAGGCGAGGCAATTGGGATTAAGTATCTTGCCCAGGGACACAAACACGTTGGCCACGGTGGAGCTCGAACTCACGCTCTTAAGATCATGAGTCCTGCACTTTTCCACTGGACCACACGCGCTCTCAAAAGTAGCACCTGTTGTTAAACTATATAAGTAGCGTAGCTGCAGAGTTGACCAACTCTGTACATTTCTTACTTTTTAAATCTATGGCTATGCATCGGTATGTGTTAAAACAACCATTTTCACTTTTTTTTCGCCGACGGGATAAGCCTACAAATGAAATCTCATATCATTTCCATGCTTGAATCTCTATTGTGTCTACCTAGCGTGTGAAGTGACATCAAATTGTAATGCCTTGATTATCACTTTGGGCATGTAAAATGTGATAATCAACAAAACGGGATCAGTGCTGACAGCTTTGAAAAGTATCAATTTGATTTCGTTTCGTTTCGGTAAATATAATAAACCATAAATCAGCTAATTATGCATAACATTTTGAGAGACATTCATATTGGGCCGTAGACAAGTTATCTGCCGCAAAATGCATTTTCTTGCATATTAAGGCTATGCAAGTATTCTTAAGCGACTTTTTGTTTATACGGCAGTGTATGGAGGCCTCTACAAACGCTCTCGTTCTATTAATAATTAGCTAAAATCAGATCCCAAACAATTACAGCATTTATTCACATGTTCACGACATTCATATATAATCAGCCTTGGACTTTCAGGCAATATGAATGCATTATTCACTCCTGCTGGATTTCTCTTATATATCTTTTTGGGTCACTTTTTAAAAGCCGGTGTGAAAGCAGATATAGTCCGGTGGGAGCCATAGTCCGGGGCTCCATAGACGATAACGGAATTAAGCGTGAAACTAATGTTGCGTAAAGAGTCAACTGAATCAATTACCCTATTGTTCACCATTGTTCCCGGACTATGAGTACGCCGGACAATGGTTACTTCTACACCGGTGTGGCAGGAGATATGGTACCGCCGGTCACAGTTCGGCAACAACGGTGAACAATAGGGCAATCCATTCAGTTGACTCTTCACGCAACATTAGTTTCACGCTTTATTCCGTTGTCGCCTGTGGAGCCCGGACTGTGGTTCCTGCAGGACCATATCTCCTTTTACACCGGTCCATTTTGAAAAATGTGGGCCGTCTAATGACTGTTTCTTTGTCAGAAACATTATTGAAGGCTTGGAATTAATACAAGTATTTCTTTACTTTGTTCCCTCCCTTTTTTATCATAGTAACTGCAATGTGGCTTATAAGCAAAGATACACCGATTCCTACCAAACTTGCGAGTTTAGAGTTATAAAATGCGTTAAGCATGGGTAAGATTGATTAAGAAAGTACACTATCTCATTATTATATTTGGCGATTATAGAGATCGCCCGGGGTGGGGGCACTTGTATTCCTAAGGTTTTTCGATATGATGTGTGAAACATTGGGCTTACAAAACGCACCCTAAACAAGTATTTCCACCGACTAAAAATATACCTAAAACAAGTATTTTTGTCTGTTTTTGCTACCATGAACAAGTTTTGCTCCAGCCTAAATATGTAAGCAATGAGTTGTGTCGTTAATATACACTTTAGGGGAACCTATTATCTCGCGTTGCTTTACATCCAATATACAATATATTTTCGTTGATTTGATCTCAGCGTAATATGCGTATTACATACCCTAAACACGTACATCACAATTTCAGGTTTATAAGAAAAACATACCCTTTTTGCCACATTTTGCTGTTTTTGACACCCTAATCAATGTACGCGCGTACATCGCCTGTTGGAAAAGAGGGACCCTTTTACGCGTTTTCTTGTTTACGCATCATATCCACCTTTGAATACAAATGGCCCCTGGGGAGAGATCGTTCTCCGAAGGAGGTGGTTACCACCCCTCTGTTTTTTAATCATATTTTTTTCATGTAATTAACTCTGCCAAACGGCTCCATGTAATGGATTGGGTGTGGGTAGGGTGAGTCCGTGAGGGGTGGTGGGCACGCAAGCCTTGTAAAGAGGTCATTATTTTCAAGTCTAAATATCACATCAAACACGAATTCTGGCATTTGTCATTTATTTCACTATAGATAAAAAAAAATCCATGTTTGTAGTATATTTAGAAAAAAATACCAATTTCTCCTAAAAAAAGGTTTTTGTATATCTTTTGTATAATGTAATAAGATCGAGTCCTTCAATTTGATACCAAAATGCAGCATTTGATTTTGCTTTTAATTATAAAGGGGTGCCAAACACTTTTTCTTCTGAGGAAGTGTTACAAAAATATGCCTAAGGCCGAGGGTAAAGAGTAAATAAAATAGAGTATCGGGTTTTTTTTCATTGGTTGACCAATAATTCACGCATGGTATCCTCTGACGTACCATGTAATACAACGGCCTGATTGGTCTACACGTGTTTTTGATTTTCTCACTATGATGGTAGGGGAGTTTTCGTATAATATTGCATTCAAGATGATATTGAAAAGAAAATGTGCCAAATGCCATAGATTGGGCAGTAAGTAAAAAAAAAAAAAAAAACTAATCACTGAGCATCCCGAATTTGCATCAACTACGGTATTCACAAAACATTATAAAACAAAAGAGTAGCATTTCTAAATACAAGATATTCGTAACTATTTGGAGAAAATCGAGTTAGTCCTTTTAACACTCATATTTGTCAAAATACCCAATTGGACTCAAAACGAAAGGGTTGCATCAAGAGTCGTACTGGAAGCAGATAATGTGTGTGCGTGTGTGTGCGTGTGTGTGTGAGTGTGTGTGTGTATGTGTGTGTCAATTTGTAAACATGGCGGAGTGTACAAAAAGATGACCTTGTCATTGTAGAAACCGAGACATTTCTTAAACTCTTTAGAAATAAAGACGGCAAAACTTCCAGAAAGAGTGCCACTTTTTTCAGAGCATATTCAGAGAAATAGAAGAAGATTTACTTATCAATAGCCCCCATTATTTGCTGGAGTCAATGAATCATGGTGTACACCCCGTAGTCACTGATATTCAGGGCATGGATGAGATGACATTTAATTCATTTTCTCGTGAATGTGCACATACTAGAAGTGAGAACACTCGTAGAAATGATTTATATCATTTTCGGAAAATTAATTTTCCTTAAAATTATGTACTTCCCAGGGGTGCGCCACCTGGGTCCTTATCCGAGCATCTTTCGCTTTGGCCTCATTGCCTAATGTACAAAACCTGATCCATGAAGGGGCATCGTTCAAAGGATTAAAACTGCTTCTGAAAGCCCGCTAACGATGTTTAATTAAGGAAGTGTTATTTGCGTAAGCCAATAGAGCCCACAAAAGCGCGTAAGATTAAGCTTCTAGTGAGGGCCTATGTTCTCCAGAAGGTGAGTTTTATGAAGATCATGTTAATTGTTGGCAACCCTTATAAATGTAGTCTACTGGGTCTGACTATTCAGAAAACGAGTTGGTCCATTTTTGTCCGTTTACCGTTAGTGACCCTGTGCACAGGTCAAAGGTCAAAATCGTCATACATCGTCCAAAGTATATCGACCTGGTATCAAAATGTGGCCAATTTAACACCGGAATATTGCTATGGATATTTATTTTGTTACTTGATCTTTTGTTTCTGTTATATGCAAATAAGCTAATGAGAGACCATAATAAATGCCAAATTTGCCTTCTTCCAGACTCCAGTCGGGGATCCTGTCCAAAGCAAGTAGGCCTCATGTTTTTGCAACAATGTATAGTGAACCCTACACAACCCCCATTATACCTTGCTATTTAATCCCTGGCTAAGGAAACCCAAGTTGTTTCATGAAAATGTACAAGAGAAACGGTTGATGAGTCCATATCCCTCGTCTTACCAGCCTTTTTTTATAACACGGTTTACCACCCACCCGCGGAGAATTCGTTATAATCACCCCGATGCTTATGATTTTGAAACCAGTGGATAGTTATGGTCCTCCTCTTTCCATTGATACCAAAATCAATACCACATACCTAGTATGGCGTCACAATGACTTCATAAGTCATTGTGCCGACAAATTGGCTTTGCCCATAAAATAATAGGCGAAAATCATTTTTGCTCTAAAAATCGTAGAATAATCGGATTTTCATGCTTTTCAGCTCTAAATGATGGCAATTGACTAGTTTTACGTAACATAAGATTTTTTAGAGCGCCATAACTGGTGCATAATATTTTTCAAAAAATGGGTACCATAAAATATCTTAGGTGGCAACCCCCCCCCCCCCATCCTTCGGACTTTGAAGGCATACCTACAACCCCCGGGGTGTAGGTGCTACCTTCACATTTTTTTTTTTTTTTTCGCTAAAATCACCAGAAGGATGAGAGAACGGGGATTTACCCATATTTTGTTGTAACTAAACGTTTGGCAAAGTTCACCCCCCCCCCCCCACCCACCCCTTTCCCCCCCCCCCCCCCCTTGGTAAGGAGACGAGGTTAAACCAAATCGATTGAATGAATTGTCATAACCGTGAAAAACACCACGATTTCGCACTACAGAGACAACGTATTGCCATTACTAGTTATCTTTTCAGTTTCAGCCCCATGTGTGATTTTTTAATTTATTCTTTCCTATTACCCAGGGCCCGGGGTAGTGTCACTTTCATTGATAAGGGGATATCATGTTCGACCAAAGAAACACGTAAAAAGGTATATTTTCAAGCTTGTGGCACGATACATACGTAAAAAAGGTAGCAAAACCACTGAAATCTTGAAAAAGGTGTACTTTTCACACACTTGAACCGGACTTGAACTACATTAGTGTACGATTTGGAATTTCCGAGTTTGTGATCACTACAGACAAAATTTCTACTGGCTTAGGGGGTCAAATATTGCCCATACTTATTAATTAAGGTTAGGATTTACAATTACCATACTTGGGTAGGGCTGCCTTTTAGACCAATCAATTAAACTCCTGTTAGGGTGCGGGGGACTTGATAAATGTGGGACTTTTGGTGTAAAAAGCAGCACTCACCCCCTAAAAATGGCCCGTTTGAAAATCTCATCACTAAAAGGGATTCTTGTCAAACTTCTCTACACTTTGGCCATTTTATGGACAAAATCAACAAATAGGGGACCTTTGCCCTTTTTGGGATTGGTGTGTGTGTGTGGGGGGGGGGGGGGGGTGCGATGTGCGACGGTGACCGATGATGATCTCGAGATATTCCCCATCTCCATACGGCCGGTGCCCACGTTCAGAACAAAACTCATAAGCTTAGGGTATTGATTTTGAAGTAGGTTCTGTAACATTCGATCATTACTTAGGGGCTAGTGTCCTGATTATGCACACCACTCTATACACTCAGACCCAGGGAACTAATGATCAATGTTTCAATGGAAAAACAGGTTCATCACAAAGAAGGAAAGATTAATTGAGATAACAGTGTTGTTTAGAACACAAAAAGATTTAGGAAGTGTGGATTAAACAAAACTTATACATATATCAATTATCGGATAAGTGCAGGCAGCCCGGGACAGCTAAGTAGTAACAATGTTTCCATGCTCGGGCACATTTATGGAAAAAATTTATTGGTGGAAACATTTTTTTTACTAACTGTGCAACACAATTCAGTACTAAACATGGGCATTAATTGCAGACTATATGGGGGAATGACAGGGGCGGGATCCGGATTGAAAAACGTCAAAATTACCGGGGGACTGAAAGGCTGTAACTTGTCCCAAAATGGGCTAATTTTGCAGAATTATCGGGGGCGAGTGTAATATATTTGGTTTACCAACAAATGGGTCATTAATAGCAGCTGTGTTTTTTGATGCATGGGGTTGGGTTATATGCAGCGGGGATTCTCAACACAAATGCCATACGGGACTTGCCACAGATATCAGTCTCATTTTTAGCCTTCTGGTATATCCATGACCCTTTTCATGCCACAATTTTGGATATGACAAGGGGTCGTTTTTCAAATTTTCTACAATGGAAACCCAATTTTCTAAAAAATTGTTGGGAAAATTAGTAAAATTAAAAAAAAAAAAAAAAAAAAAAAAAAGGGCAATTAAATTTGCATTAATTTGCCCAACCATTGCATCTTGGTAAAAGCATGGGTCCTTTTTGGCAAAAAAAAATGGTTTGTAGATAGGGGTATACTACTTCCGGGGGCAGTTTCCCTACCCAAACCAAACTGAGACCCCCCGGTATAAGGGTTGACTATACTCCATTCCCTACCTCCGTTGTGTGTGGACGGTCAGCGCCGTAATTTGCCCGAGTAAACCCCGCGCGCTGGACTAAAAGCGGATCGGCGTTTTACACGCCTGCACAAAGACGGCATATATTGACGCATGCGTTAAAGATGCGTCAAGGTTATGACAGACAGGATCCTAAGATCGGAATAGGGAACTCCGATGCAAGAGAATGAGCGTACTGCACTGATCTGCATGAAATCTGTAGCTTATAGTTCGCCAGTCGTACTTGGCACTATTATGCTACGTCATCCCCGGTTACGTCATGAATACGTTTATGCAATAAATAATTAGGTAGCGTATCGAAAAATGGTGGTGCTATCACCATCGATATCGAAATGTCTATGGCATTTGTACACGATTTCACCCGCATGGTTATGACCTAACTGCACGGAGGGAGTCCCCCCCCCCCAAAGTTGACTATAAACTTGATCTTGCTTAAGACGAGACTATCCAGGGTCGCTGGATGGGATCGAATATAATGAAACATCCATTTACATGTGACTGAGACTAATAATAGTATAAATACTTTCGATCTCTGAAGTGCGGGAATTCGTGGTTATTACGGTAATAACAACGATTCGTCCATGGATTTGGTATAGTAAACATCGATCATTTTTCTCTTGCAATTTTCACAAAACAAACTTGCCTGGACTTTACTTACCCCTGGGTATTGGGCTAACAGCAAGAATAATGGGGAATTGTGTAGGGTTCATTTACATTTAAGTGAGTAGAGTGTTATACAGATGCTACATTGTGCAAGGAAACCCGTGAGGCCTAACTCTTGCTGTGGACAGGAATGGGCCCTGCATATAAGGCAATTTTATGCTCATATTTCCTAATTAGGTTATTTGCTTTACAAGGAAAAAGAAGGTCAAATAACAAAATAATATCATATACAATTGTCAATTTGATATTTGCCAATTTTGGTACCAAGATCGATATACTTTGGACGATATATGACCATTTTGACCTTGACTTGTGTCAAAGGCATAAAGGTCAACAGAAAAAAAAAATGGCAACATCGATTTCCTGAATAGTCCAGACCCAGTCTAGTATACGTTTATAGTGGTTGCCAACAATTAACATGAACTTCACCAAAATTTACCTAGGCCCCTCCCACTATTCGGAAAAGGAGATGAGATAATACCTCCTTTTCAGTAATTATTCTAATTATCAGAATTATGAATCCACCCACTGAGCGTACAGGGATAATTCATGAAGCCACTTTAAAGCGACACTGGCACATTTCACAAATATTGAAAATTCTTTCAATTGCTCTCAAATGATATCTAGGCCATTGGAAGAACAGAGATATATTTTACAACAAAAGAAAACATACCCCCAAAAAACAGATAGGGAATTGAATGAGATAAAGACATCAATAATTGTAGGCAATTTTTTAAGTTTGCCATAACGTTAATCAATAATGTGGATATTACATGAGTATTTTTGACTCGTACTCACTGATATTAAAACCCACCAAAGGTTATAGACCGGTTCAAAACAGTGTACATAGAGTGAGAAACATTGGGCATACGGCGTTGTTCTGGTGTTTAAACGCCATTTAGTCGTGTCTGCTGATTCGCGTCGACGGCGACGCCTAATTACAAAACGTACGTTTATCAGTTTACCATAAGGAGCTGATTTGTTATTAATTATTTTCGGGTGAGTGCTTTGTACTATAAAAGCTTTACAACCATGCAAAAATATCGATTTTTGAAAAAATTGAGGGCGCACAATATTTCAAATGTGCCAGGTTCATTCATTAGAAGCAGTTGTTTTAGGCACAGGTTGGTGCTGATCGCGAATATTAAGGTTGCTATTGCTGTAATGAAAAAAAGGGTCATAATGAAGAAAATTAAAAAATGCTGCCTTAGATAGAACTAAAATTAGTGAAACAATATTAATTGGTAATTATACCCAAATAACATTTATTCAACCTGTATAAGTTTCTGAACCATGTTTTGACAGCTTAGTATATAATTAAGAATAATTTTCATCATAAAATCTAACATCAAGGGGTAATTGAATGAAAATTCAAAATGGCCTCAAAAATTCGTATTAATTTCACTTAATAAATTAAATTTCGGTCTTAGTATTTAGGCTTAGTTAAGAAAGCTTTCCGATAACTCTCTAGACATAAATTCAAACAAGGAATCTATGCTGTTAAAGGCTGCGTGTTTCCGATCGTCGTGGGGCCCCTGGTTCGTATCGAAACTTTATGTCAGATTATCGGCTCTAGTTTTTTCTTGTCGTCCTGAATGATAGCCCTCAAATCCCTTTCTTTCCAAGAGATACAAAAAAAAAAAAAAAAACCCGCCGGTTTAAATGTGTTAATTTATCAATATTAGCACAGTATCAGTATTGAATACGGCTTTGCAATATGCATATTGCTTATACCATCAAAACCGCAAGGTTGTTTTCCATGCTTGTGAGGGACGTAATATGTGCAAGGTGCCAGGCCTTTCATATTGATGTAGAGAACTACAATAGACACTACATCGGAACAAGCACATTTTAAACCAGTTGGGTACTGGATATTCGGATACTAAAATCTGTTGTAGTGAATTTTGCACAAACGTAGGATTTGGAATAAAAACTGGGCGCCCCTGGTTAATAAACTAGTCATTTTCTATAATTTACAGGCAAAAAAACTGGAAAATAGGATTTCCTCCTTTCTTTTTTTGTGAAAAATTCGAGTTTCCGCCTTCCAACAGTGTGCATATTAAAATTGTCTATTGAAAATTGACATAGTTTGTTGTTCTGCGAAATTTAGGGCGTCATTCTAAACCGTAATACTAGGGCTTGGCATGTTGGTAATCATTTGGGTAGATATCCCTCTACTCCCTATTACAAAGGAGGTGGTTTCCACCCCCATGCATCGCCCCATCAATGCCCTGTACATACCCAGTAGACCGTGTAGACAGTTACAGTATATCATTTGGCATCAACAAAAAGCATGTCTTGGTATATTACAAAAATATTAGGAGGGGGTTGCTAACTACCCTCCCCCTTCGGTAGATGAGGGATAAGATGTATGTGTAAATTAGTTCACATGAACAGCATAGGGTAGAATATGTTCTTAAATTATTGGCTTCATTTACTAAGCAATAAAGGCTTAAACATTTAATATGCGTTTTAGTTATCTGCAAGCGGATAAACGTTTTTGAAGGGTTGGCATATGGGATAAATTGTAAAAGAATAAAGCGCCCAGTTTTTATTCAAAATTCAACTACAACAGATTTAGTCTCCGAATATACAGATACCCAAGCTGTTTAAATGTGCTTGTTCCGATTTTTGTCTATTGTATTCTCTACTTGATATGAAAGCCTGGCAGAATACATGTACTTCAGAATTCGCATGCTTATAGGTCCAGTCTTCAGTATTTTCCTATATTTGTTAATGGCAAATGTATAGAGTGGTCACATTCGCTACTTAAATGTATTCCTAATGGAAGGCGCTTTTCAAAATGGCCGCCAAATATAATTTAACACCTCAAAATGAAGTTTTACTAGCCAAAAAATGGGGGGGGGGGGCCCAGTTTATCAGTGTTTTACTATATTTGTTGATGTCAAATGTATAGAGCGGTCACATTCACCATTTAAATGTATTCCTAATGGAGGGCGCTTTAAAAAATGGCCGCCAAATGCGAATAACACCTTGTGATGATGTTTTAAGAGCATAAAGGGGTGAATGGCTCCATTTTTTCAGTGTTTTCCCTATTTGCTGACTGTATTTTTCCCTTCCATTATTATTTTAGTTTACTTTATTTATGTCATTCTACAAAGTTGCGGTTTCATTTTCTCTTTTTCTTACAGTTTAATTACATTTTAATGATTTTCTAGCGATGTTTCAGTTTAATGGATTTGTTCAATACTATGTTATTGGGCAGCGAATAGGGACCATTTTACTCCATTTTATGGCAATTAAAACATAATAATAAGGTGTTAAATAGCATTCGGCGGCCATTTTGAAAAGCGCTCTCCATTAGGAATACATTTAAGTGGTGAATATGACCGCTCTATACATTTGACATTAACAAATATAGCAAAACACTGAAAAACTGGGCAATTTCACTCCATTTTTTTGGCTAGTAGAACATCATTATGAATTAATGAGATACTAAATTGCATTTGTCGGCCATTTTGAAAAGCGCCCTCCATTAGGAATACATTTAAGTAGTGAATTTTACCAGCTCATAGCAATTTTCCCATCAAGCAAGTATAGGAAACAAACTACAAAAAATGGACCATTTCAACCCATAAAGTGGCTATGAAATCGTCATTATATGGTGTTAAATGACATTTTGGCGGCCATTTTGAAAACGCCCTCTAGCGAAAAAAGTGCCGGGGTAGCAAAAGTCTACCCTCACTTTTTTGGTATTTCTGTATTGTCTAAGTCCATGTCTGTGTGAACAAGAAAACTAGGGCAACCAATCTCATGACACCCGGGGACCCACCCAGCCAAGGAATCAGAGAGCCAAACTTAGATCTATTGTAGGAGGACACAAGCACCTACTAACCATTGTAATCCATTCTCCCGGGGTCCTCCCTGGGTTGACAGGGGGTGCGGGAACATGTCAAAAAAAGGTCAACATTTCCCCAAAAAGGTCAACCTTTTAACATAACTTTTTTTCTAATGAGCTATATTAGCCACACTTAGAGATATTGTAGAAACACAAGTCCCTACTACCATGTAAGCCATCCACAAGGGTCCTCCCCTGGATCTTACAGGGGGTGGGAAAATGGCAAAAAAGTTTAAAAACCATTTTGCCATAACTTTTTTCTACATGCTGAGTAGCCAAACTTTAGATATATTGTAGGGGCACCAGCCCCTACTACCATGTAATCATTCTCCCAGGTCCTATCCCCTGGGTCCTGACAAGGGGTTTGGAATGTTCAAAAAGTTCAACATTTCCCCCTCAAAAGTCAACATTTTGCCAATGTTTTCTAGATGCGCTAGAGTAGCCAAACTTAATATATTGTAGGGGCACAAGCACATACTAACCATGTAATACCATTCCCCAGGTCATCCCTGGGTCTTAGACTGCCTGATTGGAGATACTTTGAAGCTCCATACATGAAACTATACATGCACCATGAACATCATTATTATTCAACACCCCATAGCTGCACATAACCCTTGGGGGGAAAGCGCTCCGTCCATACGCCATTGGCGTGCCAAGATTGTTTTAAATATTGTATCATGATTTTATAAGGCATAGAAAGCTCATTGAGCATGCGAATATTGTACGAGGGCGCAAACCCCTACAACATGTTCATTCATTCCCAGGGTTCTCCCCTGGGTCTGTTTTATAATCTTCTTGCGGGCGTTTGTCCTGGTTTTTGTGTGTTTGTTTTTTTTTTGTTCGTTTGCTTTATTTTTGTGGAATTTGAACAATTGACCAGATATTGGCAAAATTATTGCAATGATTCAGAAGAACGTGCATACAGTTAATGACATTGTCCATATTTTCCCCGGCTTAATCAGAACTTTTTTTACTATACTATATAGCGTGTTGTTTTTATCTTTTTGTTAACAGGACTGCCATATCGTACAAGCTACCGAATGACTTGCTGTGAGGGATGGTCCCTTACTTTCACTCGCCCTCCTGACCATGTTCACTTATTAAACTGCCTATACAATAAAGCAACCACCTACATTTTATTAGGCTCCAAGTTAAAGAACCAGGCAACACACAAAAAAGTTAATATCATCAACGAAATACCACGTTTGTGTTGAATCTCTTAGCGCCATGCAATTGTTTTCTAGTCTAGTGTATCCATTGTCACTGATATTACGATTAGGGAAAGGAAATTGAAGTGCGTTGTTATTCACTTTTTCAAGAAATTGCAACCTTTTTGCGGGATCAACGGTTATATTAATATAATTTACACTTGTTTTCTCCTAATCCCCCCCCCCCCCCTTAAAAAACAGAAAAAACACTAAATTCAAAAAGTCAAACTTTATTTATTAAAAATATTAATAAACAAAAGTATCATGTCCACTAATTAATTAGGGAAAGAAAATTGAGGTGAATTTTGTTCATTTTCAAGAAAACGTGCAACATTTATTGCGGTATCAAAACGGTTATATTTAATTTGAATTTGCACCTTGGTTTTTCTCCTAGCCCGATTGAGACAACCACAAAACAGTATAGAAGGACATATTCCATAGTCTATTTGAGGGGAAATTAAAATAAAAAATCAGTATCATTCTGGGTGGATAGTTTATTGGAGGTGGTTAACATGAGTAAGATATAAGTCCTTGTATGTAAAACGGGGGCGGGGGTAGATTCCCTCCTATTGACGCTATACGAAAAGGCGATGGGGGATAGGACACGATATGTTCGATTGGAGCATTGCGGTTTCAAACGGAATTTGGGAACTGGTACGTGCATTTACTATGCAGTCCGTTCTCAGTTACATTACAAAATATCTCTTAAAACCTTAGTTCGATACATCTAAGTAATCATGATAATTTTGGATTAAAATATTGACTGCAAAATCGTCGGGGTTAGTGGATAACCCGGGGGGGGGGGGGGGTGGGGTTGGGGGGGTTCTCAGGGGTTTGTTGGGTAACCATACTCGTTCCAGGGTTCTGAAGGTGACCCCTAAAGGGACCAATTTTCGTGAAAAATATACCCCTAAGGGACCGTTTTGGGGAGTTTTCAGTGAAAATTACCCATAACGGGACCAATGTGCAGTGAAATTATACCCCTTGCGGGAGCTGTTCTAAATACGTGAAGAAAAATATACTTAAAATATCTAATATTCAAGAAAAATGACACAGTGTGCTACTGCAAGAAAAAATTTTTACAACCACATTTGGGGTTATTTGCTGATATGTTTAGGTTAATTTTTCCATCTTGTATCATGAAACCAGTTAACAATCACAACGATTTGAATACCCCTAGCGGGACTAGACGGATTATTGTGAATTTGATAACCCTAGCGGTAGTCCCGCATTGGCAGCTAGTCCCTCTTTTTGGACGAGCATGGGGACCCGACCAAAATCCAAGAACCCCCCCGAGCATTAACACCGCTGCAAAATTATTAACGAGTGTAATTTCCAATAACGGGCATTTAGATTTAAATATTCGTGACCAGGCCTACGTATTTTTGTCAAATCTGTGTGTAACCGTTCCATATGCGTAATAGCGCCCTCCTACCAGTTAAGTCTATGAAAACGACTAAGAAACGAGGTGATGCCGATTGAATTCAACGTTTGTCTTAGGGATGACACGTCCCCCCCAGGGGAGTCAATCGCTACTCAATCTGGGGGGGGGGGCATTGTAAATTTGTCTCGACCCCACCACCCCAACACCCCAACCCTCTTAAATTTCGATCCGTCGGTAAAAAAATGGATATACAGGCGAGCGCAGCAAGCCCGATAATATTTTAATGTTTGTGATTTACTAAACGTTACCTTTTCAGTATAAACTATGTACGAAGTCAAGCGAGAGCGGCAGATCCAGCCCCTCTCAAGCGAGGGAGACTCAACTGAAAATGATAATTGGCGGCCGTAATTGGCGGCTGCGAAGTCGCGGAACCCCTGCATGCTCGGCTTTCAAAAAACATGTTTTTCATGCAAATTTGATAGAAACAATTGCAAATTGATAGACACACATTGGAAATTTTTAAGTGTTCTCACCTTATAAACGTACCTTTACCGGTTATGATAACGGTATTAAAGAAACAAATATAGTTTATGCTTTAGGTTCGTTTTAGAGACACTGGCACATTTTGAAAAACAGTGACACCCCTCAAATTTTTCAATCGATATTTTTGCATGGTTGTAGGCTTTTATATACAAAACCCATTAGAATCATCCCTTATTTGCACCAAAATGGCATTTAGGCATTAAAAAAAAAGAAGCGATTTTATAATTTAACGTCAGCAGACTACTAAAATGGCGTTTAACACAAGAACACCTACGCGCCGTATGCCTGTTTCCCACGCTATGCACACTGTTGATCGGTCTATAACTTATTTTTTGTGGTTTTAATATCAGTGAGTACGAGTCAAAATTAGTCATGTAATTATACAAGATTTGTTGATTAAAGTTGATAAACCTAAAAGTGGCCTACAAATTACCTGGATGTCTTTTTACCTCATATCAATGTCTTGCGATCTCGTTTTGGGTTATGTTATTTTTATGTGAAAATAACGCTCTGTTCTTCCAATGGCCTAAAATATCATTTGAGAGCAAATTGAAGACATGTCATATTTTGTGAAATGTGCCAGTGCCGCTTTAAATAATATACATGTAAAAGTGTTCACGAGGTTCATGGTGTATAGCTGGCGCCTTAGTGGGTTACGGTCAGGGTGTCCCCGGCGCCGGCGCGCGAAGCGCGCCGCGGAACCCCTGCAATGTTCACTTTCGTCAAAACACATTTCTTATGCAAAATTGATCAGAGGGTTGAGTAGCATATTTTGTTACCCCACTTTCTTCAGCACTTTTCTGGCATCCCCCGTTTTTGCCCCTTTCTGCTCCCACTCTTTTCTGCACCCAATTTTTAATGTTAGCTCATCGACAAGGCATATCCTTAGCCGGGCGCCGGGCGATTTTTACCTATTTTGGTTGGGTTTGTTTTTTTTATTTTTTTTTGGTGGGTTTGGGGTGTGTGGTTTCCCAAGTTTTGGTGCCGCGCGTAGGACAGAAAATCGACACCCGGCGCCGGATTTTGAAAGCAAAATTGCGCCCAGTCCTTTGGTGCACTCAATTCCTGAATTAAAGTTATTGAATACTTGCGTTGGAAAGACCATCTCGAATTATTTGAAATACATTACACAACATAAATTGTTATTTCAGTGCACATTACCGCCGTGAGTAAAAGCTACATTAAAAAGCTTTGGCGAAGCGATCGCGCGGCCATAGCACATGGATCCTCATAACATCTACAGTAAATTTAACACAATTATACATTGGTTGCGTCATCTGCCTATAAGCGCAACTATAAATGAACGGGCTACATGGGCATCAACAAAATAAAACAAGGTAAAGTGAAAAAGAAAAAATAAATAACATTAACACGTACGGAGTTTTTTCTAATCTCCCAAACAATGTAATAAAATACTGGTGATGTGACTCATTATCTAGAAACGCCTTTCAACCCGGAAGTAACTTGTAATCTTGGTCGGTCATTTCCATCGCATCGTCCAAATTTTGCACCACTTTGAACTTTGGTACACGTACTCATGTAATTGGTAATTTCTTCGTTTTTATCAGGGATTTTGATTAATATTGTTAAGCCATTGTAATCTATTCTCTTGGGGCTGGAACTGTTGCGATGCCGCGTAATTAATTTGTCCGATTTCGGACTTTATTTTTGAGACTTTCCCCATTGTACTTGCGTAATTAAGCATTAACTAACGAAGATGTCCTTCCACCGCGAGTAGGGGAACAGTTGACAAACTATAATTAGGATGATGTCCACACTAGTATTTATATATTTCTCTCACAATTACCGGCGCCGTTAGCCCAGTGATAAGAAGTAGTGCTAAACACACGCACGCCGGTTGAACTGATCATTCTCCTCTATACCAGTTTTAACTGATCATTCTGGTCATTTGTTATATCTGTAAAAGAAAGAGGTTCTGT
>JAMKCH010029894.1:0-24403 GCA_023653785.1 Ophioderma brevispina | reverse complement strand
AACAAATATAAACTTGCTATAGCCAAGACCTCCCTCTAGAGCAAGTTTATATTTGTTTAGCCCTGAGAGTCCCAGTTTTGGAGGACTTATTTTTTTTGCGGCCGATTTTTGCTCAAATTTGAGGACTTCGGGCAGAAATATGCCTGTACAGTGCTATGGGAAAAATGTTCAAGTTAATAATTGTGCATTTTTTATTTCAGATTCAGTTTCTACACAAAATTTCACCCTAGAAAATGGTATTTTAAGTAGGATATCTTTCCCTTTAAGTTTCCACCATTCTGTCCACCAAACGTAAGTCAAAGCTTGAACGCTGTCATAAAGTGTATATAATTCTCAAAAGTTACTTTTTCCAACTGAAGAATTGGCAGAAAAGGAAGAAAACGGCAGTGTTCAACAATGAATCTCTATTCAATTACGTGTTGAAGTAAGTGTTCATACGGACACTAATCCTAAATCAGATTTTGTCCTTATAATATTAGGTTGCTTTTACTGTCATTTGTAGGGTATGTTCTAGGATACTTGTTCTTGTTACATACATGCAAATATCTGATTTTTGATTATTTTTTCGATTTCCTGATTTAGCAAATCACTGATAGTGCTTATGTTGACCTGTGGTTCTGGTAGTTCGCAATGCAACCCTAAATATACAAGCAAATCAGACACATTCTTTAATCGGAATGACGTTTTCGTTATGGACCGCTCTATTTTAGGTAGAGACAGGCACATCTGAGCGAGGGCGCTATAACTTTGACTTGATAATCATGTCCTATGTAAAACTGTGCCATTTTCACCTGTAAAAACTGTATTTTTATGCTGGTTTTCAGAAAATTTGTTATAAAAACAAAAATAATGCATATTTTTGTTTCTGGTTTGGTTTGACTTACAGTTCAGTGTCCAGGGAATCAAAGTATAATATTGGATACTTTGGTGACTTTTTAGTTTAATAATAACCGTAGTCTAAAAATAGATTTTTTGACTAAAAAAACACTAAAAAAAGGCCATTTTTGGGGAAAAATGCAATTAAAGCCAAAAAATCTTTGGATGACAACGCTCCGACTTGGGTGACGAAAACTTCAATGCTTTGACCATCAGAAAAACAAATCTTAGTTGTAAACCAGGAGGCTGCAATTTTTTGAACTAACGGCTGGGGCAAAAATGCCTTTTTTCGCTCAAAATTGGCCTAAAAATGGCCCGAAAATGGGCAGATTTGACAAAATTTCTATACTTTCATTTTTTTACCCTGAAATGGTGGAATTTTCCTTCAAAATTTACAGTGAAGAATGATAATGATGAATTGGACTAAATTGCCAAAATATGGGCCCAAAAGATCATTTTACAATGTTTTGTGTGGTGGCACAGTCTTCTAATTGAGTTTTACACAGTATGCTATGGCACAATCAATCAGAGATATTGCAAACCCTGCGAAAGTCTGTATTTTGACAGTAACTTCAATTAGGAAATGTCGTAAATCAACAATTTTGGTGTCCAAATATTTCTAAGAAGGTATCTTTCAATTAGCAATTATTCTGAAAAGATTTAATCCTTTCACAAATGTCATGCCTGTCCTATTAAGTTTAGGTTTGCAGAAGAGTGTACTTAAAAAAACGTTAGCAGCAGATTACTGATCACCAATATAATCAGAAAATTATACCCAATGTTGCTCTGTCCTAATACAAATCATCGACGTGATTGAACAAAAAAAGGGTTAGAAATACCAAAATATAAATCTACAATTTGCTTTCACATGTTGAGTAAATGGCGCTTGTATTTGACGCTGTCGTCATGTTGTGTGGAACTAACATACAATGCCAGGGAAGGATTCCTGAATTTTGTATCTCAAGAATTACTAATTTGAATTATGCATCTATTATGTTAAAAGACCTTCTGTAAGTGTGTGCCTGTTTTACGAGCGAGGATAATATGAACAATTTTTATTAGCTCCGAAAACGGCGAATATTTGCAAAACCTTTTTTCTTCGGAGCCTATCATTTAACTGCAATTCTTGGTACATGATTGTATACGGAAGTGCTTCTACCGTGATGCGAGTACGCCCAAAGAAATACGTTCATCACGGTAGAAGTTCTTTTACAAGTTCTGGTACCAGAACTACAAAAGGCAAGTGAGTCTAGTTGTAGTACTAATGGACTAACAACATGACAGTCACTCTCACTCAGGAGTGACTGACATGACTGAGTAACTCACCCTCTGCAGCTCTGTTCACCGAGATCACCACTAATGTAATAGTGATCAGTGATTAAGCCTATAAATAAACTGCCATTTTTTACTTGACAACAGAATTGAGAGAATGAGATTATAAGGAAAACATAATCCACCGTAATGGCGAACTGATTCGAATTCGACACTGTCTACACCATTACCATTACAAGCATACGGTGACTAAACTCGCGAACAAGCCAACAACATGTACGTGGAACCAGAGGAAGTGCATTGTCAGATGAGGTCATAGTTAAATAACACAATCCACATCATTTGTACCGGGATCTGTACACACAGAAAGACTGCAACATGAACAGTTCACCACTGGCGCTGAGATCTCAGACTCCCGTAACGTACTCGACCTGTACTGTCCTTGAAAACAATTAATTGCAGTCTCTTGTAGAGCTACTATACGCTACGTACTAGTTTCCTTGAAAACCTTACATTTTCATCCGCGATTCGCTTATTTTTGTTTACAGTCTGGGCGAGAGACTACTTACTTTCCGGGGGGGTAGGACATGTCAACCTAAAACTCAGCAAATGTGAATTAAAATCATTGGCATCAACATCCGGAATATCGTCGCTGGGATGACAAAACCTCGTATCTCAAAAAAATGAAATGTTCAGGAGAGCAAAACAACTTTCCTAATTTACCATTTTAACACTAATGATACCATTTCTTGCCATGAAAACACGTTTGTGGTAACAATTGTATACGATTGACTCCAATTTAAAATTATAAGAATTTATGACATAAACAATAAAGTTACGAGGTTGATACAAGGTTTTGTGACTAACATCGGATAGATTTTAGATAACGTTTCAATGGCAATACAGAAATTCAACAAAGGAATACATCAATAGAAGCAAGTGTTCTTATTGGTTTGAATATTTTTATATTTTGTACTACAAACAGGAAAATCAAACCTCTTTTGAGGTAGGATTGTCGGATAAAATGGTCTTACAGAAAAAATGACCATAATATTAAATCCACTTAATCAATTTAGTTCAAACTTGACTATAGTAAAGAAAAATTATTAAAAGTGGGTACTTCAGTATTTCTAGAAATACTCAAGCACCTGTTCTTTGTTTTTGTGACACGCAGAAAATTAAAAAAAAATTTATGGATGTTTGATATTTCTCTAACAATAAAAAACAAACACTAATCTTATAACTCATAAATTACTTGAGAAATAATTGAAATGAAATAAAATTGCCCCATTTTGGTCATTTTCAAAACTGCCACAATGAATCAGTCCCTGTACAAAGTCTATGGGAAGTTTAAACGCATAAGGTGACCTATCTCCAGAATGCTTTTTTGGAAAAAAAAATTGGCACACATGTTTCTTTCACCAATACAATAGTTCATGACTGTTTCAACAAGATCTGGGCATGAAGCCATAGCCGATGATCGTAGTACCTTAAGTTAAAATACTATGTAATTATGTAAACAAAGTTATGTAAGTCCACTTAAGATAATGGTATGATTTTCTATGTTAAGTTATGAAAATATTATTGAAATATCATTCCCGCTTGTGAGGTAAACAGTTTGCAACATTTGTGATTAAGGGATTTGCTTCACATAATGATTATGTAAAACAATTTACCTATAAAATTGTTTTAACCAAACTGCAAAGTGTGTACTCTGTTCAAAATTGTGTACTTCTACCCTCAATTTACTATCTAGTGTTCTCTATCAACTTCTGAACGTCTGTAATCTATACATTTTTCTGCACACACTATACAAATGTAACACAATAATAACCATAGGCGTAAATCCCGGGGGGATGGGGGGATATATCCCCCCCATATTTTGATGAGGGGGTGGTCAATACGATCATCCCCCCAATGTTGATGCCCATTCACGTGTTTTTGACCCAAAATAACCTCATATTTTACCATAATAGTTTAAAAATGGTAAATTTCCGCGCGCTTCGCGCGCATTTGGTTCTAATTACAATTATATTTAATGATTTTAGCTTCAAAATGGCACATGTGCTAGTAATCGATCTTTTCAGCAAACCCCATTTCATTCATAAATTTTCATCAACCCCATCCCCCCAATGTCAACAAGAAATTTACGCCACTGATAATAACACCATTGACAATAAAATAACACAAAAGCAATGAAATATAACCTCATCCTTGGTTCTCTGTTAAGATTAATCACTGCAACATTTGTATTATGTACGTATGTACAATGTATTTTAGTAGTTACACTGCATGAATAGAAAAAATAAACAGTGCATCATACTTGATGTACATGTAAATTAGTGACTCAGTTCATCATAGAATGCATGAAAGTTGGCCGGCATAACAATTTTTAATTGCTGGAGATGCTTGTATTTGCTTGCCGTTATCTTCCTGCGTTCTTGGTACAGATCGGGAGGAGCGGATGAGCTTCCTCTAGAGGACGACTTTGTCTTCCTCGACGAGGACGAGGTAAGTCGGTTCATTCATCATTTTTTCTCTTCCCTTCCCGGAAATGCATCTTGTACTGGATTTTGTCTGCTGTGTACTTAAGACTTAAGGTCTGTGACCGTGGGGTCGCCTACCTTGGAACCTGGTCGAATGGACGATAAGATACCGTATTTTTTTTTTTTTTTTTATGTTGGTAAAATCGAGAAGTCGTAGTTGAGATATTTCTACTGTTGATGAGAGGGATTTGGACGAGCACTTTCCGTATTCTAACTATCAGCTGCGAAGTAAATGTTAGCATTGCTCAATTTTTTCTCTATGTTGGCGTGTACGCGGGTAACTCCATCGTGTGTGCCCACGGCTCTAGAATTTTTTGAATCCACCATTTTCCCATTTTTGAATCACCATTTTCCCATTCCTCTTAACAAATTGGTCTTAAGGCATTGGCAATGATGATCTTACCTATTTCTGACACCCTGCAAACATGTCCAAAATTGCACCATGAACTGCATCTGATGCACCTGGTATTAGGGTTTATGATCTCTGCAAATGAATCCCCCTCTTCACCAATTGAGTTCTTCAACACATCCACATTGATGGGACTCTGACTCACACCATCTTGTTCTTCAAGTTCAAGCGTAGATGTGCTTGGGAAATTAACGTTACTTTGTGCTCTGTAGATTGATCTTCATGTTCAAGAGGCTCTCTGGGGATTGACATCATCTGAAGCTTGGTCTTCAAGTTCAAGGGGTATATCTTCTTCGACATTGGTGGTGTTTGGGGCCTCTGGAGTTGGTCTTAAGCACAAGAGGTAGGCTATATGTGCTGGAATTGACATTGGTTTGGGTCTCCTAAGTTCGTCATGTTGAGGAGGGGGGTCTTCATTGGCAATTGCTGTTGTAGCGTGTATGTTACCATGTTGTTGAGGAACTTGAGGTGGGCATCTTCTTAGGTTTCTGCTGGTTCTTACTGAGTGGAGCACACTGCCATCCACGACTGTATTGATTCATCTGATGCAAACAAATTTGAATAGGTAAATCAAATAAGAAAATAAAATAAATAAATAAAAAATAAGACAAAAATAAATGAAGAAATAGGCCTAAATAAATAATCAATATTAATTTTATTCAAAAGTTATCAGGATGCATTGAAAACACCAAGAGATTTATTGAAACCATGCCACTGAACAATTTAACTTATAATTGCTTACTGCTATCATGAATTTCATTAGCTGCATTTTTTTTTAAATAAACGGCTTTATCTACATCAGAGGAAAATAACATGTATGACTTGTAGTATAGACCGTGGCTGGTGGGTCCCGTGTGGCATGAGATGTGCCTAGTACTTTTCACAGCCATGGACTAGACCATCAGACATACCAAAAAAAGTGAGGGTAGACTTTAGCTACCCCGGCACTTTTTTTCGCTAGAGGGCGTTTTCAAAATGGCAGCCAAAATGCCATTTAACACCATATAATGACGTTTTCATAGCCATTTTATGGGGTGTAATGGTCCATTTTGTAGTGTTTTTCCTGTATTTGTTGATGTCAAATGTTGAAGAGGTAAAATTCACTACGTAAATGTATCTTAATGGAGGTCCCTTTTTCAAAATGGCGCCAAAGAATAGACCTATAAATTCATGATGATGTTCTGCTAGCCAAAAATAATGAGGTGAAAATGGCCCAGTTTTTCAGTGTTTTGCTATATTGGTTGATGTCAATGGATAGAGCGCTCACATTCACCACTTAAATGTATTCCTAATGGAGGGAGCTTTCAAAATGGCCGCCGACTGCTATTTTTAACACCTATGATGATGTTTTGATTGCTAATGGGGTTAAAATGGTCCAGGTTTTCAGTATTTCCTATATTTGTTGATGTGTCGTATGTATTGAGTGGTCACATTCTCTACCTAATGTTTTTGTAATGGAGGGCGCTTTCAAAATGGTGCCAAATGCAATGTAGAACCTCATAATGTTTTAATAGCCAAAATGCCCCATTTTCAGTGTTTTGCTCTATATTTGTGATGCAAGTATGTATAGAGGCAGTCACATTCAGCACTGAAATGTTTCCTATGGATTATTCCCTTGTATTATCCCCGACTTCACTCTCCTTTGTTGTTTCTCCTCTCTGTCGTCCATTTTTGTCTCTCTTCTGTTCGGCTTTGATTCCTATCTCTCCCCTTATCTTTCTTGTGCTTTTCTTGTATGGGACGCTTTTCAAAATGGCCGCCAAATGCGATTTAACACCTTATAATGATGTTTAATAGCCCAAAAGGGGTGAAATGGCCCAGTGTTTTACAGTGTTACCTATTGTTGATTTTGTTTCTCCATCATTGTTGGTTATTCAGTACTAACATAATTGACAATTTGTTTATATTTTTCCTACAGTTATTTTATTGATATTAATGATTTTTCTAGTTATGTTTCGGTTTAATGGATTTGATATTTGATTTATCCAGTACAATGTGTTATTGGTGATATGCATATCCATAGAGCTGATATAGGGTTGTGCGCTGGCCCAGCTGCGCTCCTCGGACAATGAATAGGATTATGACGCTTCTGAGTGGCAGCCTAATAATAATTGGCACTCGGAGCAAAAAAGGAAGAAAGAAGATTTCAACACGTCCTATAGTGGTACATATGAAAGCTGAAGACAAATAAGTATGCCAGCACTTTGGGGATTTTCTCAGACAGCTTTGGATCATGTGTGGAAATCTGTGTCAGCTGACAAAACAGGACTTGATATATTCTTTGATGTTTACCATGACAATCTGCCTAGGGACTATAGCGAACCAATGTTAAAGTCAAGCTACCAATTAACTTGAATTAACAACAATGTTCAATCCGGGATTTACCCCCTTCCTGTCGAGATAGGTTGAAATGGTAAGTTTTGTAGGTTCACTGTTTGGTGAGGTAAAGTGTAAGATAGAGTTGGACTCACCAATAACAGTCGAGATCGACAGGTTCTGCGGCATCAAATAGTAACAGGGGAGAAATTTCCAGACAACTATCCTTGAGGAATCTGGCAAAAAAGCTTCGTTCCTTGGTGTTTCCAGTAAAATGAGTTTCCAAGCTTAACTTAGACATAGAGAGGCTGAGTCATATAATTCTTAATCATGCTATGTATGCAGTCAATGACAGTCACAATTTATATAGTGCATTCCAGGATTACATTTGAATGGCCACATGATTGTAGCAGATCTAGGTGATAATGCTGAATGCCTAAATTTGAACAAGGTTTGATTCAGTGTGTAAGTAAGTTGTTGTTACCTGGGATGAGTTGCTACCTGTAGCGGCTTCTGAAATTAGGTTTTAAATTAAGTCTAGTAGATTTGTTTTAAAAATATACAGAGATACTGTTTATTCGTATGTTTATTGAGTCTGGCCCTTCTATACACTTTACCTCAACAAATGGGAAAACCATAAATGTCGAGGAATGGGGGTAAATCCCGATGATTGTTGTCATTCAATATAATTGGAGCTTGACTTCACATTGTTTTCGCTCAGAGTCCTTACCAGATGTGTCATGGTGTAGAATTCAAAAGACACTGAAAAAAACTAGGCCATGTCACCACTTATGCCTATTAAAACAAGGTGTTTGTTATGTTAAGTCGCCATTTGGCTGACGTTTTTTGAAAGGCATCCTCCATTAGGAATACCATTAAAATGTGAAGTGACCGCTCTATCATTTGTTGTTTTTTTTTTTTGATCACAACAATATAGCTAAAAACACTAATCAAACTGGGCCATTTCACCCCATTTTTTTGGTAGTACAGCTTCAATATGAGGTGTTAATTATATTTGGACGGCCATTTGAATTAAGTGTCACTCATTAAGAATTACATTTTTAAGTAGGTGGAATGTGAGCTCTCTAAATTTGCCATCAACTTAATATAGGAAACACTGAAAAACTGGACCCTTTTTACACCATTTTCTGGCAAATTTTTAAAAACTCATTATACGGTGTTAAATCGCTTCGGCGGCCATTTTGTTAGAAAAGCTGCCCTCCAATTAGAATACAATTGAAGTGGTGAATGTGACCACTGTACTCTATACATTTGACATACAACTAATACAGCACAAAACTGAAAAAAATGGGCCAATTCACCCATTTTGGCTAGCCAGAACATATTATGAATTTATGAGGTTGTAAATTGCATTTGGCGGCCATTTTGAAAAAGCGGCCCTCCGTTAGGATACAGAAGTAGTGAATTTTACCGCTGATCATTTGAACATAAACAAATATAGGAAACACTACAAAAATGGACCATTTCACCCATAAAGTGGCTATGGAAAAACGTCATATATGGTGTTAAATGGCATTTTGGCGGCCATTTGAAAATGCCCTCTAGCGAAGATATAATAGTGCCGGGGTAGCAACAGTCTACCCTCACTTTTTTGGCATGTTTGATGGTCTAGTCCATGGCTGTGAAGAGTAAATTAGGGCACATCTCATGCACACGGGGACCCACCCACCCAACGGACTAGTAGGCCTAAATATACATTTTCTTTTTTATAATTATTAACATTATATTATTATTTGGGAATAGCTTATTTTACTCACCCCACGATGGATTTAATAAATATTTTTAACACTTTAAATCACAAAGTAATGCTGAAGATTATAACAGCCCATGTTTAATAGTTTTGCTCTCAGTGAACTTGCCTTCTCTGAAATGCCATACCTCAGCATGAAGATCAGAAGTAGGCCAATACCATAAGGTGGGAATGACTTGAAAATGTTGTACACCATGTATGTAGCTCAGTAATGATAGCAAAAATCAACACAATTATGTTTTTATAAAACAGATACAGTTTAGTAATTGATTTCCTGATGTTTTATAATGAAGATATTCTTTTTTTTACTTTACTATCACTACCAGTCTCAGACTCATTTAAGCATAATTGGAAAAAAAGTAGCTTACTTACCTCCATACAATGTGCATCAGCTTTCACAATGGATTAAAATGTTGAGATACGTGGTTTTGTCAGTGCATTTCTTGTAACTGTGTAGGAGCTTGTAGGCGATCAAAACCTCACAACTTGAGTTACGAGGTTTTGTCAGTACAAACTAACACCTCATGCAACTTCCAAAACCTCGTACATTAAGTTACGAGGTTTTGTCAGTACAAGTTTACCGCCCATGCAATTTACAAGGTTCCATTAATTAGAGGGCAATAGCTGGTTTATCTTTCCAGATTGACATACAAGGTTTTGTCAGTACAAAATATGACTTGCTTGCTATCAAATAATGACTAAACCTCATTTTCGCCAAAACTTGAGATACGAGGTTTTGTCATCCCAGCGACGATATGCTCCTGAATGTATTTTAAATCTTTAAATAACTGTCAGCTTGCTGAGACTATTCGGACATAGTATATAGTTTTATATATAGGGATTCAATCAACAGGAAACTTGGCTATTGGGATGATGAGCGTGGGGATCTCAACTTTGGCTGATTTTGACAGAGAGTTTTGAACATCTGGTTATTGAATAAAAGTACAATTCCTTCATGAATGGAATCTTGCTGGATTAGTTTTATAATCTAAGGAAAGTTGATGAAAACATTTTTGATAAAGTGGTAGCGAGTTTATTTAGGGTGAACAAAATAACAAAGCCCGGGGGGTCTTAGTGGAAAAGGGGTACGTACAGGGATGTGCGGCCGAGAAGGATTGCATTTTCAGCGATTTTGGCATATTGATGGGTCCCTTTTTCTTGCAAACTGGAATATGAAAGGGTTGCATATTTCTGTTGCAAGTGTATTTTCCAGTGGTCCAGAAGAAGAACGCTTGCAAATCTTGAAGTTGAGTGTGAAAAATAGTGCTATCAGAATGGCTCAAAATACATTTTAACAGTAAGTTTTCTCTCAGCTTCTGGGGCTTCGCCCAAAAAAACCTCCACCAAAGCCTCAGGTATAAGGACGGGTAGCAAATCTTTCATTTTTGGTATATGGGTAGTGGTTCAAACACCCGGCCGCACATCCCTACCCAAACCCAAAGTGAGAACCCCCCCCCCCCGGAAACAAAGCATGTTTATACTGAAATCGCACGATAGGCCTTTAAAAGCTGAGGGGTTTTGGACTGAGTCTTTGAACTTGAAGGGGAAATTGACTGTAATTTCAAATGTACTATTGAGACCCAACTTAGGTTCTTCTTCATAAACTTAATCGATGTGGTATCAGGTGCCTTGCAAATAATTGGTTATACGTATAGTTATCTGTCTGAGAGAAAACAATGTGTTCGTTTTAAATCTTTTAATGATTCTAATTCTTCCTTTAGCAGTATTACATGCGGGGTACCTCAAGGATCGATACTTGGACCCCTTCTTATTTTGCTATATATTAATGACCTCACCCTATGTTAAAAAAAACCTTATTTTGTCCTATTTGTCGATGATACTATTATTTTATTTTCACACCAAGATCCAGAACTTCTTGAAATCTTAATTAATACTGAACTTCAAACTATTTCCAACTGGTTCAAACTAAACAAACTATCACTTAATATTAAGAAGACCAATTTTATGGTATTTAAAAACAAATATAACAACAGACCAGACATTAATATCAACATCAAAATTGATGACACAAACATTACTAAAGTCAATACCACTAAATTTTTAGGCATACTTATTGATCACAATCTATCTTGGTCATCTCATCCAAAACATATTGCAAAAATCGTTTCAAAATATAATGGATTTATTAGAAAAATCAAATCTTTTCTCCCGTTAACTTCTCTTAAGACAGTTTATAACTCTCTTGTTTACCGTATCTCTCGTGTGGCGCTTTAATTTGGAGCTATTTGGGCTGATATGAATCATAAGAACCGGGTGCTTTAACGAATTGCCGAGGGGTGGTAACCCGTATTACAAACTGTTACATGTTTAGAGTGTTGGTAGATAGTGTAATCAATTGGATATTGAATAATAAGCTCACTGGGTTTAAATTCAGTACATGCATAATTGACAGTGTTAAGTCAACTGACGTTTATTTTCTACACTGCAAAAACTGAGGCGTTAAAATTTCTAACACCAAGTCGGTGTCAAGCTTCTCGGTGTTAGTTTCTGGTGTTGAAATTTAGTATTTAACACCGCTCGTTGTTGCTGCACAATTTGAATTATGTATTTTGGTGATCTGCTTCTGAAATGTTAGAGGTATGCAGTTGCAATAGAATCAAACAAAAACAAAATTAAACATTTTCTACTAAAATGTCAGATATTAAAAATAAATATGTTAACATCAAAGTTTGGTGTTAATTAACACCAGAGGGTACGGTTCCGCATTGATTCCAGTATTTAAAAACAAATATAACAACAGACCAGACATTAATATCAACATCAAAATTGATGACACAAACATTACTAAAGTCAATACCACTAAATTTTTAGGCATACTTATTGATCACAATCTATCTTGGTCATCTCATCCAAAACATATTGCAAAAATTGTTTCAAAATATAATGGATTTATTAGAAAAATCAAATCTTTTCTCCCGTTAACTTCTCTTAAGACAGTTTATAACTCTCTTGTTTACCGTATCTCTCGTGTGGCGCTTTAATTTGGAGCTATTTGGGCTGATATGAATTCCAATCTCGATTCCATCTTTCTATTTCAAAAGAAAATTGTTAGGACATCATGTACAAATTCTCTTTGGCTTGCTCATTTATACGGATCCACTTTTTATTGCCCTTATAACCTTGAAAATTTAGGATATTTATAAACTATATAACTAGCATCATTCATGTATCAGTTTAATTATAATCTTTTGCTTGATGAACTTATGACTGCAAATTATTTTAATGCTGCTACTCTTACTCATAACTATATGCAACTCGCAATGTTCACGTCCCCTTTATTAAACTACCAAATACTAAACTTGCTCAAAATACCGTTAAAATCCAAGGGCCACTGCTTTGGAATTTGCTTTTCACATACTGATTTGAAAAATGCTACTTCCTTTGCTATTTTTAAATCTAATATGAAAAAAAATGCTCCTTGCTTATTATAACCCCAGTCCATCTCCTTGATCATCATTGTTTCATTCTCATTGCCATCATTTCCATAATATTTATCTAGCTGTCTCTACCTCCATTATAAGTCGTCTCCTTTATATTTCATCTTCTTCTTTTTCTGCACCCTTATTTCTTGTTTGAACTATATGCTTCTAGTTTTAGTTGGTTCAAACAAGTTGTTATGTATGTTTTTGTATATTTGACATTAGTAGTTCATGAACCTTATTTGAGGGCACTGCGCTTGCACGCTCTGCGTTATGCAGTAGTGTCCCTTGTCCTTCATCTTGCATTTATATGCTATTACTTTTTTTTACATGCTATTACTTGATGATAGCTGCTACCCACCTATTTATTATATATTACTTATGTAATTAAATACTGTATAGTAAGCATAGGCCTATTATTAATATCTCTGCAATTACTGTACCACATTTATGCTTGATGTTGGATAAAATAAATATGAATATAAAATATTAATTCACACATCATTAGGAGATTTTCGCGTTTGTGATTGGTGACGGGCCAAAACAAGCGTTTACTCATGAAAATCCATGAGTGAACCCCTAATTTCCTCATCCTTCTCTTGAAATTTTATATTCACCGGTGTAGATTTCAACAATCAAACCCTAGTTTTCAGGCTTTTCTTAAGTTGGTATGGGTTAAATTTAAAACTGAATATAAAATTGCAGAGCATAATAATAATCTGAGCAAGAATATAAAAAAATTATTTCAGTTTGGATTTTTTCGAGCAGATCGTGTCCTCCCCCCCCCCCCCCCCCGAGAATCAGGAGTGGGGCGGAACCGATGTGGTCAAAGCTGAGTTTGAAAAAACATGCATGGGCCCTGGGATTTAGTTAGATCAGGACATAGAATTAATTTGTTTTTATTTTTAACAGACCAGGGATATTAGGGAGCGCTCATTACTTACGCCACGCGCTAGGGGGAATAAAGGATTTCAATTTTTTCAGCGAAAAAAATTGCGTTTCCCCTTTGCTTCTAACATATTGGAGGGGGGAGTGGGTACAGTGAACTTTCCTACGGTGCACTAAAATGCTAAAAGCTTTCGTTAAAAAAAATCCACATAATCTTCTTCTCATGCACATTTACCGATCATGGTACATTTTTTTTGAAATATTCTGCACAGTGTCGCTCTTACACTCAATGTTTATGTAAAACTAGTCTCGACATTTATTAGAGCTGAAAACCGCATGAAAATCTGATATTCCTATTTTTAGCGCAAAATTGGATTTTCACATAATTTCTGAAGAAAATGCCAATTTTGCCGATTCGGGAATTTTATGATGTCAATGTGACGCCAAACTAGGTATGTTAGTACTTATTTTGAAATCAATGGAAAGAGGAGGACCATGTAGCTATCTACTGCAGAATCATAAGAATCGGGTGCTTTAACGAATTGCCGAGGGGTGGTAACCCGTATTACAAACTGAACTGGCTTGGTAAGAAGAGGGTTAAAAATGTCGCATTCCCCCTGGTTTTATGAAAATTTTTCCTTTAAAAGTTACCCCCTCTTTCCTTGATGAAAATTTTCATGTCCTCTCTCTCTCTCGCTTGCCATTTTTTCGTACCCCCCTTCAACTATTCCATCCCGCCCCGACGTAAATAATGACCCCTCCCTTATTTTGGCAAATTCGGATTGAGGAACCTTCAATCTTTATTTTTTTAATTACTCTAACAAACAAGATCACAGCACAAACAGAAATGGTCACCCGAAAAGACTTTTTAAAGACCAATTCTAAAAATCAAAGTACCATTTTTTTAAATAATTTGATAGCCCTAATTTTCCTTTTTGTAATGCAATCTGATACTCAAAGTTACTTCCATTAAGATAAAAGCAGTAAAGTTTGGAAAACTCTTTCAAAATCAACACTTAAAAACTTAAAATACAACACAAAATTGATAGAAATTATCGTTTGCAAGGCCCAAACATAATGAGAAACTGAAATGCCAACTAAGGAAACCAGCAGTAGCTCCTTTCAAAATGTTTTTTTTCTTCTTCAAGCTCATGCACACAAGATTTAGATATTTGTTTCAGATACCTTTTGACTTTCTTAACAATGTCATTAAAAATAATTTCTTAACAAAGTCATTAAAAATAATTGCTTTATGATTTTTTTATAAAAGGTTCTAAATTGTGTCTCAATTGTGCACGTAAAGTAACAAGTATAAATCTTGTCACGACCAAAAAGGAATCATGCAATCCAAACAAGCTCCCCCGAATGGAAGGCGCATGGTCGAATAGGTGGCTTGTAATGTGGAACATGTGCCAAAATGAGAGAGAATGTTTGAACAAGTCAAATTCTCAACAAAATAATGGAGTAACCAACCGTGGACAATGTTATCACCCAAGCAATTTGTATTTCTCTACGTTGTATCTCTTTAATAAGTGTAAAAAAAAAAAAAATAAGGCTTGCGTACTCCCGTTAGTGTATACTAACCTGAAAACCCCTTTTGCCGGTGGATTTTTTTTTCAAAAATTTCCGGGGGGGGGGGGGGTGGTCATTGATGGTGTGCATCTGCCCCAGGGAACTCATATGCTATAAGCCTATGTTTGTCATCATCATCAGGCCTTAATTTCACAGCCCAAAAAAAAACACCTGAACCTGGAGCAGGTTAAAATATAGGGCAGGGGGGACTACTAACCCTAATCACTGCCCATTGTGAATTGTGTACCTTTTCATCAGAGCGGTTGTATTTGCGGCCAGTATTTTTCCACCCTTTTCACTGACTTATCATAAAATGTTACCCTTAATTTCCACTGATCTACCAACAACAAGATATGTTTAAGGTTCTTTAAAAAAATTATTCTATTCCCGTCCTCCTCCCTCCCACTTTTGACTGCCGCCTCATTTTTTTTTTTATAATGTAAAAAATAGAAACCCCTACTGAAAATCATGTCCAGTGTCCATCTGAAAGTATAGCACAGTTGTTTACATTGTGTTTCCAAACAGTGAGGCTTGGCAGCCCTAGTTCGTTGCTACTTAATCACGGTATGACACAAGTGACGGGATATGAGAGTTACTGACATAGTCCCTCGGTTCCAGACCATTTCAGAAGTTTTCGCTATCGCCAGAAATCTTTGCAGCTAATATCGGAGTCTACGATTGGACTACGACTGAGAGTTGTTGAGTGCTAATTCGTGTGAAACGCATTTCAGTACGGAATAACCCCCCAAACTCGTTTTTGTGTGGTGAAGAATTTTGTATTGTGGCCCTGACCCTATGATGAATTCGGCAGCCGGCTCACGGAATAAACTACACTTTACAGTCATCATGGTCTGACGTGCTGTGTATTATCGCTTCAGAATTCGACGCTGTTATTGACTTTTTCGTATTTTAGCTTCTCATACCATACATGTGTGCATTGGGTTTTTAGTAGTATACCACATGCACGTCCTTGTAAGTAAATAATATGTGTACAATGTGAGATCTTTTAAAATAGTTGAAACGTGATTGGACGTTAGCCGATATTTTTCTTGTGTTTATTTTGTCACGAATAATGTCTCAAACGGGGGGGTTATCCATAGCCGGTCTGCTTACATTATTTCCCATTACATCAGTACTCATTATGCAAGTCATGTAAGAATCTTGATCCTTTAGAAAGGTCAGGCCTTCTGCAAATCCGCGTGAAGCCCGCACGGAGGTCACGTCATTGCCCAATCAGCGCAACACTCAACTGCGTGACTCGAGTTTACAATGCATGACCTAGCACCTGATGGTAATCCGCGGGAAAGTTCATCGCTGTATCCGTTCATAGGTACTTGACTTGTGAGGTAAACTACGACAACGAGGCTGGTTGTTAATAAAATACTTGAGAACCTGGGTTTTATCGAGTCACGTGCGTCATTCAGAAGGACCGCAAGGTTCTGCCCTTGCCAACTTACCCGCGATCCTCCGGGGCGCGCCGCCGTCCCGCTACAAATTGGTGTAAGAAGGGTTAAAATGTCGACATTCTCCCTGGTTTTATGAAATTTTTCCGTTAAAAAAGATTACCCCCCGATCTTTCCCTTATTAAAATTTTCATGTCCTCTCCACCTCTCTCCCTTCTCTCTTTCCTTTTTTCTTACGCCCCCTTCACCTCTTCAATCCCAGCCCCTACTTAAAGAATGACCCCCTCCCTATTGGCCAATTCGGATTGAGAGCCATTACAATCTTTAATTGTTTTTTCATTACTCTAACAAACTATCACAGCACAAAAATAATGGTCACCCGAAAGACTTTTTAATTTTAAGACCACTTTACTAAAAATCAAAGTACCATTTTTTTAAATATTGATAGCCCTAATTTTCCCTTTTTGTATGCAAATCTGATCCTCAAATTCTTCCATTAAGATACAAGCATAAAGTTTGGAAAACTCTTCAAATCAACCCTTAAAAACTTTAAAATACACCACAACATTGATAGAAATTATCGTTTGCAAGGCCCAAACATAATGAGAAAACTGAAATGCAACTAAGGAAACCATCAGTGCTCTTTCAAAATGTTTTTTTTTTTCTTCTTCAAGCTCATGCACACAAGATTTAATATTTGTTTCGGAGATACCTTGGTACTGTTCTTTAAAATGTCATGAAAGAATTCTTACAAGTCATTACCATAATTCTTTATGATTTTTTTATAAAAGGTTTCTACAATTGTGTCTCAATGTTCACGTAAAAGTAACAAGTATAAATCTTGTCCACGACCAAAAGGATCATGCATCCAAAAAGCTCCCCAGAATGGAATATGCCGCATGGTCAATAGTGCATTGTAAATGTTGGAACATGTGCCAAAATGAGATAGAATGTTGAACAAGTCAACATTCCTCAACAAAATACTGGAGTAACCAACCTGGGACATGTTATCACCCAAGCAATTGTATTTCTCTACGTTGTATCTCTTTAATTAAGTGTATAAGGTCTTGCGTACTTCCCGTTTAGTTGTATATAACCTGAACCACTTTGCTTTGCCGGTGGATTTTTTTTTTACAAAAATTCCTGGTCAGTGATGGGGTGCATCTGCCCCAGGGAACCATAGCTATAAGCCCTATGTTGTCATCACAAGCAGGCCTTTTCAACATTTCACACACACCCTAAACACTGACCTGGAGCAGTTGAAAATATAGGGCAGGGGGGACTACTAACCCTAAATCACTGCCCATTGTGAATTGGGAACCCTTTTCACAGAGCGGTTGTATTTGCGGGCACAGTATTTGCACACCCTTTTCACTGACTTATCATAAAAGGTTACCCTTAATTTCCCTGAGCACCAACCAAAAGATCTGTTTTAAGGCCCTTTAAAAAAAATTAATTCGATTCCCGTGGCCATCCCTCCCTCACCACTTTTGACTGCCGCTATCAATTTTTTTTTTTTAATGAACCACCACCAAATGAGAAACCCTACTGAAAATCATGTCCCCTGCCATCTGAAAGTATAGCACCACAGTTGTTACATGTGTAGTTCCAAACAGTGAGCTTGCAGCAGCCAGTTCCCGGGTGCTACTGATCACGATATGAGCACACGGGGAGATGAGAAGTACTACATAGTCTCGTTCAGACCATTCAGAAGTCTAGTTTTCGTGCAAGTTTTGCTCTATCGCCAGAAATCTTTTGCACTAATACCGGGAGTCTACGATGGGACTACGACTGATAGTTGTCGGGAGAGTTGTGGGAGTGCCAAATCGTGTACAAACGCATTTCTACGGAATAACCCCCTACACCCCCAAACTCGTTTTTTGTTTTTGTGGGAAAGAATTTTGTATTGTGCCACTGACCCTATGAATGAATTTCGGCAGCCGGCCAACTGAATCAAGCTACAACACTGTTAAAACAAAACATCCCTCATGGTCATGTACAGTGTCGGTGGATATCGGCTGCAGAATTCGACAGCTGTTATTGACTTTTTTCGTATTTGTGCTTAAACCATACATATAATGTGGTGCAGTTGGGTTTTTTTATCCGTATACAAAATGCACGTGCCTTGTATAAAATATAGTGTAAATGTGAGATCTTGGATTAAAAATAGTAACGGTTTAAAATTAATGTCAACAAATGGGGGGGGGTGTTTGAATCCTGAGATCCTGAGGTGAGGGGTGCATGGTGATGAAATGGCACCGAACCATCGTCGTCGAAACGATAATACAACATAATACCACATGTCGATGATCAAACAGGGCTTGGTACTCGATTTATTGTAACTAGACTGTAAAATTTCAACAGTGTGCACATGTTACAGTATTGATACATGTCTGAATGATAGCCCACTGCTTATTTAGGACACAACTGCAATTTTCCAGATCTTCAGTAATGTCATTAAGCAGTTTGCTACCTTGCGAATAAAAAAAAAAAAAAAGGCCCTCCCTCCTCGTTCACTTTCGAAGACCAGTAGGAGGGGAATCTAACTATTTTTTTACTAAGCGTCCTTAACCAAAAACAGATTTCTATAAAAAATTCTGCAAAAATATCACGGTCCTTTATAAATTCATACCATAATTGGCTGACTTGCTTATGCTAAATGTATACCCGTTTTACTCCAGTATTTAAGGGCAAACAAATTTGGAATAACCTGACCCACCAAACTGCTTAATTATGCTAATTAGCATACTACCAAATGGCCGTTTGATTTCCCTTTTCCCACTAAAATATGCTCAACTGAATATTAGCCAATTAAAAAAATTGGCAAAAAATAATTTAACCGTTCAAAAATTGGCGCACAACGCTATAGGTGGTTGGATCCACGTGACTGTAAAATGTACCTCACTTTAACAGAATAACTGTACACTACCAACTGTATTCAGGAATTAAAACCTTTTCCTTTTATAAACATATTTTTGTTTTGTTGCCGTCATGTTTTTATAACCTGAACATGTTTTCTAGTGTTGGTAGATATGTAATCACATTGGATATTGAATAATAAGCTTCACTGGCTTTAAATTCGGTACATGTCAAATTGACAGTGTTGGGGACAGAGCAGAACACACTAAAAATTAGGAAAAGTAGTAGAAACTAAGGAGTAAAACGAAGAAATCGAGGATATGTGAGGAGGGGACTGTAGAGTGGGACCTCCACTGAACGTTTAATGTTTCTACACTGCAAAAACTGAGGCGTTTAAAATTTCTAACCCCCACAAATCTGTGTCAATGCCCTTCTCGTTGTTCTTTCTTTCCTGTTGTTGAAATTTAAGTATTTACCACCCGCCGTTGTTGCTGCAGCACATTTTGATTAGGTATTTTGGTGATCTCTTATGAAATGTTAGAGGTAAATGCAGTTTTGTCAATAGAACTCCAACAACAACAAATTAAAAACTATTTTTCTTACTAAAATGTCAGATGTTAAAAATAAATATGGTTTAACAAAATATTTTGGTTAATTACACCAGAGGGTAGGTCCCATATTGATTCCAGGAGGGTGTTAATTATTAACGACAGTGGTGTCATTTAGCACCGGCGGTGTTACAAAAAGAATTAACACCAATGTTGTTAAAATTTAACAACCAAAGCATGTCATATCATACATTGTAATCCCAAAATTTGTGTTAATTAACACAAACTGGTGTTAATTAATCTATTGATTCCAGAAAGGGTGGTTAAATTAACCCCACGGTGTTAAAAAAACCCGCGTTTTTTTTTTCAGTGGTCATTGGCACTAGAAAATAAACGTCAGAGTTGAAGCTAGTATGACGCCTTTGGTTAATTATCATTTAGGAGTTAATGAGTCCACGATTGTTCATAGCATGTTATCAGTGAATTTTGCCACATTTTTGGCAGATTAAAAATACAGTAAGTTATAGTTACATTAAAAAGGCTAACAATCGTAGATATACATGGTATAAATCAACATCATTATGAACTTACCATCAGTTCTTTGTACTATCATCAGGGACGATGATATGGTATTTTCGGGATCACAAATAGACCTTTGTTGTTTGTTTTTGTTTTCTCTTTGGTTTTGTTTTTGTTTATGTTTGTAATTTATCGAGTTTCCAAACTTATCACATTGATTAAATTCAGCCTAGACAGGAAGTGTCCACTACTCACTGTTTGATTGCATGTGTTCCCAACCATCTCGAACAGTCTGGAAAGCAAGAAGTCGATAATATCAACATCACACTGCGCTCGCATTCGCTGACTTCTCCAAAGCGTTTTTGATGTCCTTGAAGCCTTGACCCAGATTCTTCTCAGATGAGTGTGTCATATTGGTAATTATGTGTGACAGAATTCCCGTTTGAACTTACATACGTCTGTGGGCCGGGACCGGCACCAAATCTGGGAGGGGGATGTGAAACGGGATTGGACGTTAGCCTATATTTTCTTAGTGTTTTATTTTGTCCCGAATAATGTCTCAAACGGTTATCCATAAGCTCTTCGGCTTACCAATTAATTTCCATTACATCATCTAATTAATGCAAGTTTAAGAATCGTGATCCTTTAGAAAGGTCAGGGCCTTCTGCCAATCCGCTTGGAGCCGCCCCTGAGGTCACGTAATTGCCCAATCCGCGCAACACCCAACTGCGTGATCGAGTTTACATGCATGACCTATCACCTGCTGTGATCCCGCGGGAAACGTTCAGTCTACTGTATCCTTTCATAGGTACTTACGTTGTGATGTAAACGACTACAAAACGAAGGCTGGTTGTAATAAAGTACTTGAGAAACTGATTTTACCGAGTCGCGTGCGTCATTCAGAAGGACCGCAAGGTTCTGCCACCCTTGCAACTTACCCGCTAGTCCTCCGGGGCGCGCCGCCGTCCCGCTACAAATTTAAAGTTTAAAATATAGTCAACAAATGGGGGGGGGGGTGTGTGTGATCCTTACCTGAGGTGAGGGTGCAGGGTCATGAAATGGCACCGAACCATCGTCGTCGAAACGATAATACAACATATACCATCATTTACTATATTACACCATGGGCTTTGTATCATAGATTTATTGTAGCTAGACTGTTAAATTCAACAGTTTGAACATGTTGACAGTATTGATACATTATATGATAGCCCACTTCTTATTTTAAGACGCACGCAAGTTGCAGACCTCATAAATGTCATTAAAGCAGTTGGCTACCTTTTGCGAATAAAAAAAAAGCTCCCTCCCTCGTCCACTTTTCGAAACCAGTAACGGGGATCTAACTATTTTTTTTTAAGCGGCCTTAACCAACCGGATTTCTTATAAAAAAATGCTGCAAAAATAGTCCGTCCTTTATAAATTCATACCATACTTGCTGACTTGCTGCTGCTAAATGTATACCCTTTTTACTACTAACTTTCAGATTTAAGGGGCAAAACAAATTTGGAAATAAACCCACCAAAATGCTTATATGCTAATTAGCATAATAACCAATGGCCGCTTGAATTTTCCTCCCCACAAAGATCTCAACTTATTTTTAAGCAATAAAAAAAATGACAAAAATAATTTACCGTTCAAAAATGGCGCACGAAAACCAATAGGTGTTGGGTCCACTTGGACTTTAACTGGAACCTAACTGTACAGAATAATTTACTGTACACTACCAAAACTGTCTTCCGGATTAACACTTTTCTATACACATATTTTTGCCGTCATTTTATTATATACTGAACATGTTTAGAGTTTGGTAGATTAGTGTAATCAATTGGATGTGCATAATCAACTCCTGGTTTAAATTCATTACCATGCATAAATTGACAGTGGTTAAGTCAACTGCACGTTTAGTTTCTACACTCACTGCAAAAACTGAGGCGTTAACATTCTAACACCAAGTCGGTGTCAGCTTCCTCGGTGTTTTAGTTTCTGGTGTTGAAATTTAGTATTTAACACCGCTCGTTGTTGCTGCATCAAGTTGAATTATGTATTTTGGTGATCTGCCTTATGAAATGTTAGAGGTTGCATTTGCAATAGAATCACACAAAACACAATTAAACATTTTCTACTAAAATGTCAGATGTTAAAAATAAATAATGTAACATCAATTTTTTTTGTTAATTAATCACCAGAGGGTAGTCCAATATTGATCAGAGGGTGTTCAGTATTAACACCATTGGTGTCAATTTAACACCGGCAGTGTTAAAAAAGATTAACACCACTGTGCAAAATTAACACCAAACAGTGGCATAGCATACATTGTAATACCACAATTGTTGTTTAATATAAACACAAACTGGTGTTAATCGATTGATTCCATCAGGGTGTTACAATTAACACCCACGTGTTAAATTACACCCCCATTTTTTCAGTGTAGTGGCCCGAGAAAAATAAACGTCAGAGTTGAAGCTAGTGACGCCTGTGGTTATATTATCATTATGAGTATGCGTCACGATGTTCATGCTGTTATCAGTGCATTTTGCACATTTGTAGATTATAAAAATTACAGTAAGCTTATAGTTACAGGGTAAAGGCTAACATCGTAGAATATATATGGTATCATCATCATTATACTTACCATCCGTTCTTTGACTATCTCAGGGACGATGAATGGTATTTTCGCGTCAAAAATACGACCTTTGTTGTTTGTTTTTGTTTGTTCTTTTTTTTTGTTTTTGTTTATGTTTGTATTTATTCAGAGTTTCCAAATTTATCATTGATAATTTCAGCCTAGACATGGATGTCCACTACTCACTGTTTGATTGATGTGTTCCACCATCTCGTCTGGAAAGCAAAGAAGTCGGATAATATCACACTGCGCTCGCATTCGCTGACTTCTCCAAAGCGTTTGATGTCATTGAAGCTCATTGACACAGTCTTCTCAAGATGAGTGTGTCAGATTGAATTATGGGTGGCAGATTCCCTTTCTTTAATTAGCCTATGTTAACAATGGGTGTTCCTCAAGGCACAAAACTGGCCTCAATTATTTTTCTTGCTACATTAGCATCCAGGCTAAGTGCAGAGATACACACGTTCTTGTACAGAACTTGTAGATGATTATAAGCATGCCGGGAGAAACCTATAGGCAAGGTAGAATGCAGCACATTCTCAATTCTCTTCACTCATAACGAGTTACCAACAAGTTCAAATTGAATCCACCAAAATGCACGTTTATGCAGATATATTTTGGCAAAAGACCTGTTCTAACCAATAACTTAATGTATCTTTGACAACACAAACTGGCTAAACTGGGTCAGCAAGGTGAAATTACTCGGTATCCTCATTCAAGTAGAATGTTTAAGTAGACTCAGTGTTCAGTGTTTAATTTTCAATTAAAATGTCAGCGGAAAAATTACACTAACCAAATTGAAACAAGCTGGACTATTTAAATGCGAAAGAGGTATATAGATTGTTTACAAAGGGTATATAGGACTAGTTCATGCCCTTGTTCCTGTGTCTAAAAATATGTATGCAATGGAATTCATGAAATCCACCAAATTTGGTCATTTCAGAGTCAATACCAAGCCCCTTCCATACTTAACATAATCTTCTTAATAATAACTTGTAGTCCTTGTTCACTTATTTATTCCATACCAACCATCAGGAAATTAATGTATTCTGTTTTAACTTGTTTGGGATTATCTAACT
This sequence comes from Ophioderma brevispina, assembly GCA_023653785.1. Classification (NCBI taxonomy): domain Eukaryota; kingdom Metazoa; phylum Echinodermata; class Ophiuroidea; order Amphilepidida; family Ophiodermatidae; genus Ophioderma; species Ophioderma brevispina. The sequence continues at coordinate 282 of JAMKCH010029894.1, read as the reverse complement.
ACACTCAACCCAATTTCAGAAATTGATGCAGAAAAAAAGTTCCACTTGGGTTCCATAGACATGCATACTGTACAATAACTGATGTAATTGTGTGTATATAACATAAACATTACGTCATATTACTAGTTTGACATTTTTGGGGAAAATGGTATTGTACTATTTCCAATATTATACATTTATAAAATGCTATGGTTTCTACTTTCCTTGATATCTAAGTTATGTCATTCATCTCTAATGTCCTTCTTTCCCGGACTTAAAAGGCTAATATTTCAAAATGAACAA
>JAMKCH010029893.1:0-16224 GCA_023653785.1 Ophioderma brevispina | reverse complement strand
TCAACATTCAGTACTAACAATTTGGAAGTCATTTCAAGGTCATCCGAGGTCATCCAAGGTCCAATCACTTAACATTGGTAGGAGGATGAAATGGAAATTGGTGGGTTTGGTAAACATTCAGTACCATCATTTTTGAAGGTAATTTCAAGGTCATCCGAGGTCATCCAAAGGCAAATCACTTAACATGTGGTTGAGATGAAAATTTGTGGTGTGATCAAACATTCCGGCCAAAACTTTTGAAGGTCAGGAAGGTCAGGAGGGGATTCATTCCAGGTCAAATTACTAAATATGGGTAGGAGGATGAAAAACTTGGTGGTGTGTTCAACATTCAGTGCCGAAATTGGTCATGCGGGGTCATTCAAGGTCAAATCACTAAACAGTGGGTAGGAGGGTGAAGTTTGGTGGGTGTGGTCAACAGTTCAGTACCAAAAAATTTGATGGTCATCTCAAAGGTCATGTGGGTCATTTAGGGTCAAATCACTAATCATGTGGTAGGAGGATGAAAAACTTGGTGGGTGTGGTCAACATTCAGTGTTGGACCCACATTGGAAGGTCATTCAAGGTCATTGGGGTCACCTGAGTCAAATCACTTAACATGGGGAGGCAGATGAAACTTGGTGGGCCCTCACAATCTTCCTGAGATCTTAAAATTGTTGATTCTTGTTCTTAGCTACTGCACTGGGCGGGGGACCTTTTAAAGGTCTTTCAAGGTCATGTCATGAGATCCCAAGGTCAAATCACCTAACATGTGGTATGAGGGTGAAAATTGTTGAGGTGTGGTATCATTCAGTGCCAAAAAATTTGATGGTCATTTCAAGGTCATGGGGGTCATTAGGGTCAAATCACTAATCATGTGGTAGGAGGATGAAACTTGGGATGGGTTGGTCAACATTCAGTGTTTGACACTTTGAAGGTCATTTCAAGGGATGTGGGGTCCTTCCGAGGTCAAATCACTTAACATGTGGTAGGCAGAGAAAACTTGGTGGGCAGCACAATCTTCCTGAGATCTTAAAATTGTTGCTTTTGTTCTTTAGCTACTGCACTGGGCGAGGGGACCTTTGTGGTTCGAGAACCGCCTGTTACACCTTATGAAGGACTGTCAAAAACTTAACAGGAGAATAAAGGGAGAGAACAATAAGAAAGGACCAAAGGAGACATGGCGTTTACGCGCGGCAAACGTCGTGATCGAATTCACTTTTTTTTCAGTGACAACTGAGAATTAGCATTAATTAATTGGGTTGTAGTTTTACATTAACACTAATTTTTAATTCGCATCAGAAAAATGAATTACGTGTTGCTTGGTGATAGACCAGAAGTGTATGGCCTCGAGTCAGCGTCATGCTTGGAAAACTTGAAATCATAACTACATTCGTTTACACTGACAAACGGTCGTAGATACAATTACACTTATTGAATCACCTCGAATGAATTGATAAAGTCTCATTGAAATTCGACATTTTGAATAAGAATTACGAGTGTACCTTTTTTCCTGTTTACACTCATCACGGAAATGATTACGACTAAGTGAATTTGATTCCGACTTTTGCCCAGGGTAACACCCTAGGTTTCTGTTTCATCAGTTGAGAAGCAGCATTCCTTTGGATAATCAAACCCTTCTTGGGAACTTACACTCCTCTGTCCCGATTATCTTTTGGAATTTTGATGTAACAGCAAAACTCATTATACAAGTTTACTTTCAGTTTTAATTGTTGGCTTCAGGGTTCCCCGCGGAGTCAATATTGTACTGAATAACAAAGGAGATGTACTAACTCTCGAACAGTATGTTTTTATGATTTGAAACTACTTGGTACGCTAGGTTGGGTGGTAAACATGTACTAAAGAAAATAATCTTTCCCTAGATGCATCCACATTGGAGGTCCTCTTAAGATGTATGGGTGTGCAATACTTCCATTGGAAGCCTCAATATGTATTTTTGGGGCATACTTCACTGCATTGTGGAACCCCTAATTGTATTGTTTTGCAATACTCCACGCATTGTGGGATCCATTTGGGCAACAATTGACACCCAAAGAACAAACCCATCCAGGAACCACCTACTAGTGTTCATGTCCACAATTTTAATCTTGTTCCAGTTAATGTAATGTTGGTTTGTCCTCAATTCTCAGTTATGGCTGATTGTGTGGGTTATTTACCTGTCTGTAAATTTGGTCCTTTGCATGTGACAAATGATTAAGGCCATGGCCCGAGTCTCTAATAGCCTCGTCCCCCAGAAGCCCAGATTGTAACCGGAGTGGTCCACTTTGGTATCAGAATCTACTATTTTTCTACCCTGTGAAATCTAGGCCAAATTATGTTTGGTTTGGAAATTATGAGCGAAAATGTGCGCTATTTTGGGTCGACCCATATTAATCTCACACAGTACGCGTCATGGGCTTCAAAATCACGTTTGTAGCTCTCGACATCAAAACGGATTGAAATATCAGCGCGAAACTAGATGGGTTTTAGGGTGAAGACCAATCTATCAAGATGAAAACTGCATATCCATTAAATTCGGGCCAGCCCCCTTTAATTATTATCCTTTGTTTTTTGACCACAGCCAATGCTAGAAAAAAAAAAAAGTTCCAGGAAGCAACTAAATTGCCACTAAAGCAATGGTTTCTTTACATTTCTTATGTTCTCGAATTTGAACGTCAAAATATATACCTCAAAATTTCGACATTCCCAGAAAGGAGCTTCCCACAACAGCCAACAACGTCCTGCTGAGCTTTTGTTAGACTGGCAGTGTTCAAATAGAGTTTCTTCAACGTACTTAAGTAGACGTCTTGTGGAATTAGATATCCGGGTTTAATAATAGGTTTTAAAACAAAAATATGTGACCGGTTAGAAGTTTTTCTGCTTAACGTTTTCAGGTGGTATAAAAGGAACCATTTTAGACCAAAAACTTCCTACACAGTCTTCGATTTTTCTTGGGAAATCCGAAATAAATATCAGTGTTTTCAAATAGCAGCAGTGTGTGGCTTGATGTTGGTGTAATCCATGCACAGCGGGACGTTGTCGGCTGCTGTGGGGAGCTTCCCAAATTCCCCATTTGTTCTTCTCCAACATTTTCATGGAAAAAGTAGTCAGGATCACAAAATGCAACTCTAACTTATTTGCCGGTGAAAATAATTTAATTTTTTTTTCATTTGATTTCAGAAAAATGTCCTAAATGTGAACACCCAAGGGCATACTTTATGCAAATCCAGACTCGTTCAGCAGATGAACCGATGACAACATTCTATAAGTGCTGCAGTCAAGAATGTGGACACCGATGGAGAGATTAATCTAACAAGTGCAGTCAAAATAGTCTTTTTATTAGCTGATGTGAAAGCAATGTTATCGGTTACAGTTTTATTACCTGAAAATATTACATGAAGAAAAAAGTAGGAGTAAAGTGACTGAGTCCTGAGTTTAAACATTGCTTCATGGTCATCTAAAATCATGGTCAAGAATTACCAGAAATTAAGTTGATGTGACAAAGACTTTGTCACTAACTGAAAAGGAAGCAGGCATTTATATAATCTCACATACCACAGAATTGTGTTGATACATCAAACTGCTTGGATATTTTGTTACTTCATAATTAAGATTCTGGTTCTTTGAACTATCAAATCAGTTTGTCTAAACTTATAGTTTGATCAAATTTTACAATTAAGAGTGAAAATCATGGCAGGATACACAAAAACATCAGAAATATTGATGGAACATATCCCCAACAACTCTGTTGTTGTTTTTGACTGGGATAACACATTGAAAATGTATGACCGCCAAACACGCACGATATATAGTCGTGTAAGTAAGCAGTTTTTAGAGAGTCTCAAGTCTGAAAAGCACTGTACTTTATTTGTAATAAGTGCCATATCACCATCTAGAATGAACATGGAAACGTTGCTTCTGGAAATGGGAAGACTCGATCTTACCGACGTATTTGTTGATGATGATGATTCGGGTCATGAGGCTACGCCTTCAAAAGGCATCACGGTTGTTCCTGGACGTTATGCTTGTAAAGGCAATGTCATCATCTGTGGTTACGACAAGGCAGAAATGCTTTTACAGATTATGTCAGAACGGACAAAACAAGCCAACTGGAACTCCAATGGGGAAGAGACAGTTGTGTTTTTTGATGATGAAGTGGTGAATGTAGAGAATTTCCAGGTGATTGTGAAGAACAGTGTGTGTTATCACATAGAATGAAGAAGTTAACAATGACAGATATAACTGCATATTTAACAAGCAGGTAATGCAAGGTTAATTAGACTTTTTTTTTAGTGAGGGGCAACCAGAGACAAACTCATCAGATGACCAAATTTAGGATAAAGTGTTGGTTTTTAATGCAAACTTGTGGAAATGTTGATTTCTTTTTGGGTTGGGGGTGCATGACATCAGTAGGAGTTTTGAGTGCCAAGTTTAGCCAACCACTGGTTATGTCACTAAGGTTGTGTACATTTCAGCAAAAGTGATGAAAAAAATGAAAAAACAAACTTTTTGGGCCATTTGTGTTTTTTTTACAGTACTAATTTTAACCTTGATTCCATAGGAAGTTTTCAATCAGGGCTCAAAACTCACTGCAATCTCCATATACCAGTCGCTGAAAAACAGTGGTTGACCTCCTTGGAATTGTTCTGGCTGAATAGGATGCAGAGATTTAGGCTGATATTTTGAAAGGGAGTCTAACTTTAGACCCGGGTTTAAACAAGGTTTAGTCCTACATGATTGGACCTTTTTTCCTTCCAACATACTCTAAAAATGTGCTGCAATGGGTGAGCAAATTCCTCATGGATGGGCCATTTCCGCCCATCCATGAGGAATTTTCTCATCTGTTACATTTAACTTTCACAGTTTTTAAAGGAAAAAAGGTCCACTCATGTAGGACTAATCCTGGTTTAAACGCAGGTCTAAAGTTAGACTCCCTTTCAGAATACCAGCCTTAGAGTTCCAAGGTAAAACCTATTTTAAAGGTTACGCACCACTAACTCACCTATACACATTAGTCTATGGGAAAAATGGCAACTTTGAGCATGTTTTCTTTCACATTTAAAACTCTCCAAGGAATACAACACTCACCCTAAGTACCAGCTAACGCACCAAATAACCAAAACGACACTGAACATCTGATGACCAGAAAAAGTTTAGTTACGAACACCAACTCGACCGATGTCACACCGGCACCCCAGATTCTCTATATCCGCCAAAGCTAGTAATTGCAAATCTGTGGGAAATTTCTCAAAATCACTGTCCAAAGCCGCTTAGTTTGAGAAAACATACCAGTCGACCCTGTCAATCATAAATATTTATCACTTTCTTAATATAAACGATGCATTTTCAGACAGTTTACAGCACTTTTTCAGATGCCATACAAGAGTATTCCACCCAGATTTTTGATCCATTACGGCAGCTAGGTTAGTGGTCTATAACCTAAGCGGCACTGGACACATTTTCAGATAATATCAAAATTTCTTCCAATTGCTCGCAAATGATAGTCTATGCATGGAGAATAGAGATATATTTACACATGAAAAATAAACTATTCAAATTAAAACAGATAGGACATTAGTAAGAGGCTATACGGACATCCAGATAATTTGTAGGTGGTCAACGTGTTGTGTTCGTGGGCAGATACTTAATCCAAGTGCCTCATTAACCCAACCGAAATCTTGGGAGCTGGGTAGGGAATATTACATCTAAGTGCTGACAGGCTTGTGTGCTTGGCTTGTCTTTGATCCTCCACCTAGATGAGCGAAGGAATTGTGATGATTTCTCGAAGGTGGCTTAATCTTAAGTGGCAACAGCGCTTTGAGCCTGTTTACAGGTTAAAGTGCTATATAAAAAACTAGTTATTATTATAAATTTCATTATCCAAATACCGTATCGTCTGAAGTAAACGCCCCAGGGCATGAAATCTTTAAAAGGGGTATTTGGTCTGTATTTCCATTGCAACCCATAGCCAGCACGTCCTGAATAACCTGCACAAAGGATTACTTTTTGAACAGGCTCACACATCAACAAAAGATTCCATCCACCGCTGTACAAAACCAACTTATTTGTCCATAAAATGGTCCTTTAAACCACCTTTTACATAGAGATGTAATTTCTATGAAATTTCAACATTGTCAATCTGTCTGCCAATTTCACAATCGCGATGTTATTATCAGTGCAACTTGCATTGTATGGCTTGATTTTTGTATTTTTAGGACTTTAAAAAAAAATTGCGGAGGCATTTATTGGGGCGTTTTTTAGAGGGGACGCGTGTATTACAGACGATACGATTTGTGGTATTTACTGCCAACTAATGCAAAATGAGACACATGTAGGAATCGCTACATATTTACATGGACCCATGCTTGGCAATTTCCTGGTTTCCGACACCAAGGATTTCCCGACAAAGATTGTCCAGCTGTGACATGCAGCCAATCACACTTTTTGGGCAGACCGCCGATATCGGGTTGTTTCATGAACAACGCCCAAGAGGTGAGACTTTACTGAAATCAAGAGCAGGTTCCAGCTAGAATTGCCTATGTCCCTCTATGCTTCGCAATGGTTCAGCTTCACTTTGCCTAACCCAGCTGGGTATAGAATTAAAGGTGGTATAAGCCAATTACATCATACTTTCATTTTATATGAAGACTACATGTACCATAAGTAATAAATAAAATGTTAATACACCATAAGCCATTCATTTAATATTCACTTCTTTATTAGGTCAGTGTTCTCTTGTCATTGCTATCACTTTACCGTGAGATCTTGTACAAGGTGACCATGGAGGTCAATTGACATTGCCAAATTTAATTCGAAACTAGTCATGGCAGGGGATGGAGAACTTTCTTTTGGCAAAAAAAAAATTTTTCCCCCTTCGCTTCTGTTAAAAAGTTCGGCATCCCACAATTTTATGAAATTCTCCATTTAAAGTTCATGTTTTCACCTCTTTCCTGATGAAACTTCATGTTCCCCCTTTTGCTCACAAAGATTTCAGCTGGCATAAATAATGACCTCTTAATGGTCTTAATACATGTATGCAGTGGTCAACTAGACCTTTGCAAATGGGGGGGGGGGGCAGAGGGGTGCCAAACCAAGCAATTCTGAGGGTCAATTTGGGTCCCGCTCCACTAGGCACTTTACAAGTGGTCAGTGGGGGCTGGCAAGGAGCTTCCACCTGTCCCCCACTTGTTAAACTGCACTGCATGTATGTCACCATTGACCGAAATGCAGTTTTTGTAGAGTACTCCTAACACCATAGTTATATAACAGAGTGGCCATCAACTTGCCAAGTTGCTCTAGTTTTGAGTTACACTGCTCTCGGTACAACAAAACACAACCACGTTATTTGAAGGATAAATATGATTTTAAGAGTAAGATGATGGTTGTGGTTGAAAATTTTGGTGCCTTTTGGGCTGCAAATAATCAAAATTATTATTTTGTTACTTTTTTAAAGTACCTGTTTTGTTATTGATATGGTTTTTATACCTTGCCCCATAAGCCCATAAGGGTCAGGTAATACTTGTAGTGACATGTGGTAAAAAAGATGTTTTTGGGGTTAAAAATTCTAGACATTTATATATTGTATAAAACAGAAATCTTAATATAAATGTCAGAGATTGAGATTGCCTCAGGATTAAAATTTGTTTACTAAGAAATAAAATCTTGATTTTCTTAAGTTTTTAGATCAAACACGTGATTTTTTTTTACCAAAAACACCCCTGCCACCAAAGTGTTTGACCACAACATAATTTTTTAAATTATTTATTACTATCTTTCGAATAGAAGTGGTTGCGTTTTGTTTTTGTACAGTGATGTTGTGACAATTTTTTGCAGTCCAAACCGCTCCACTCATAGGTGGGCATTCGAAGTAAACCTTGAGGACAAATTCTGTGTGTGAGTGAAGTGAAAATCATGTTTATTATGTCTCACTCTTCTTGTGACTTCTCTAAACTAACTCTGGACATGTTTAATCCCTTAAATAGCAAAAGATCACTACATTCATTTGTCAAATTACTGCACTCTCAAACTTCATAAAATTTCAACAAATCATGAAATTCATTAATAGTCTTTAAACCATCAGGAAATTTTAGCCAAATTGGTATCCTGAAAGGGGACAAAATGATACTTTATTCAGCCTCAGCACACTATCCTCTACACAAAAATGCATGATAGCATTTCTGGAAAGGTAGCTATAACCAGTTAGGGGACAATCAAGGATTACACAGAGGTCAAAATTTTAAAATGATCCGGTCATGTTGAAAAGTATGCTACATCATTTGTCCAACCATAAGGATTCCAAAAAGGTATAGTTTGTACTATCTACAACCCAAAGCTTTGGAGTTGAGGTTAAAAACAGCAAAAACAGGTCAAAAGGTTAAATTTCAGTTGAACAGGGGTCAGTTTTTAAAGTTGCTCCAATTTGGTTAAAAAGTGGTGCAAATGATTGATGGGAGCTCATAGGATTAAAATAAGGAATCAAGCGGGGAATCAAGGTCAAGCCCCATTGAATACAATGGACATAGACCTTTGTTTCCCCCTACATTGGTAACTAAGCATTTTAGACAGTCAAAACTATTCCTTATTTTAATCCTATGAGCTCCACCAATACATGTAATATGCACCATATTTGATCCAAATCAGAGCAACTTTGAAATTTGACCCCTGTACAACTGAAAATGGCTGCTTTTATTGATTTTTGCTGTTTTTAGCCTGTAACTCGAAAATGTTAGGTTGTAGTTTAGTACAAACTATAGCTTTTTGGAATCCTGATCTGGGATCAGACCCCAGTCAGACAAATAATGTGGTATACTTTTCAACATGATTGAAGCATTTTAAAAATTTCCTCCCTGTGTAAACCTTGGTTACCCCCTACCTGGCTATCAGTGTAGGCCATGGTATACTGATGCTGCATAATAAGTGTCGTTTTGTCACCTTTCAGGATACCGAAAATTTGCTCGGTTCATTGACTATAACTCCAGTCACATGCATTATCTTGGCAAACAGATGTTAACTCAAGCTTAAAGGAGAACCCGTATAACATAATATTATACAATATATAAAATAATTATTAACTACATATTGAGTGGTTTCATCGAAAAAAAGAATTATATTAACCATAACAATGAATTAGAACCATCTAGTCTGACCATGTGCTATTTAAAAATCGCGCTAGTGAATAACGTGTTATGCGATATGGCCGGCACGTTTGCATCATACACGCCATAGGAAATACATATGACAGCATCACATGTGAAGGTGTATGACGCTACTATGCCGTTCGTATCGCATAACACGTATACATATCCCATATACACTAGCGCAAATTTCAAATAGCGCATGTTCAGACAAAATGTTTTTATTCATTTTCATGGTTAGTATGATTCTGTTTTTCGATGAAACCACTCGATATGTAGTAAATAATTATTTTACAGAGTATATTGTATAATATTATTTGTTATACGGGTTCTCCTTTAAGTATAAATACCAGTCTTTTGGTGACAATTTCAAACTTTCAAATCTACAGGCAAATCCAACCAGCCTATCCTGGGGTGGGGAGTGGGGTAGGGAGTCGAAGGTGGATATGATGCATGAACAAGGACTTACAAATTTTATTGGGATTATTTGTCAAAACCAGTGCAAACTTACTGTTTTGTAGACAGTTTCGCTGAATGATCACTCAGCTTCCTCAGGACTGATGTATTGATCCATCTGCAGTAGAGCGGGAAATTTGACCTAAGGTCAACTTTTTCTTGCAATTTAGCAGTGGATCATATACGTGACTTAAGTTCAGGCCCGTAGCCAGGATTTTTTCTAGGGGGTGCGGATTTTTCCGAAAGTGGACCTTTTCCCAAAAATGTGGACCTTTTCGCAATAGAGGGGGTGTAAATTTGGCAAAAGTGGACCTTTGCCCAAATATCGCCCTTTTTTGACCAAAAAAAGCCTAAAACCCCTATTTTTCCTAGCTCGCTTCGCTCGCACACATCATTTTTGTCGACCTTTTTGGAATTTTGGAGATTTGGGTAGGTACATCGCACCCCCGCACCCCCTGGCTACAGCCCTGCTTAAGTTGTAAGTGCCCTCGTCTCGGTTCATGACTTGATCCCCTTCTCTCTGCAAAACTGATGCATTATCCCAATCTACCACGATTCCCCTAGCCAAGTGATCTGCGATAGCAGATTTATTTAGTTCAGATTGAGATTCTTTTCTTCTAGCTCTGCATGGTGTATTTCTGTTGACCTACTTTTTCGGCTTCCACTTTGTGTTCATTAAGTCTGATACCAAATTGTCTTTTGGTTTCCCCAATATATGATTGAGGACAGCTTTTGCAGGGAATTTCATAAATCACATTGGTATTTTTCTCCTTGTCCAGTTTGTCTTTTGGGTGAACCAGGATATTTCTGATGGTAGTGTGCGGTTTTATAACTGTAGAAATATGATTTTTAAAACATACAAAGAAAACCAAGACATCAAATGGGGACAAGAACAAAGGCATGGTAGTCATCCCTTATGTAGCAGAAAAGATCAGTAGATGATGCTATTTATATAATGAATAATCAGGGATTCGAAAATCTAATTACAACATCCATTTACTTCTCTTATGACGCTTGCACACTTTTGAGCATTATCATTCACAAGTAGTTTACTGTAATTACTACAGTTTGCATATCTCACAAATTTGAAAATGGGGACACTCTTCAAAAAGGGATATTATCATGCGCTACCTAAAGACACTGAATCTCACAAATCCATGGCACTGAGTGAGAAAAATACAACAAGTCCCGGATGTGCGATGACTCATCAATGAAGACCATCTGGGCACAAAATCTTGGGCAAAATATTGTAAGGTACACACACACATAACGGGTCTACAATGGACTTTCTACTTATTGTGAAAAATTGGCAAAGATGGAATTTTTCTCATGGTTACTTTCCATTGGTAAGGGGTCTCAGAGCATGCGCGGTGCCAAAAAAAAAAAGGGGGGGCATTTGCCCGCCCCCCCCCAAATTTTTTCTGCCCCCAGTTCCCCCCCCCCCCCCCCCCCCCAGTCCGAAAGAAATGAAGGATTTGGGGCAAATTCAGTGATTTGGGGCCAAAAATCAGCGCTTTGGGGCCATATTGGTGAAAATTTTCCATATTTTGCACCCCCAGAATTCACTTTTTGGCCCCCCCCAAAATTTCACTTTGGTCCCCCTTGTGCCCCCCACAAAAAGAGGCTGTCGGCCACCACTGTCTCAGAGACTCAACCAATACCCTTGAATGACCCATCTTAAGCATGTATTAATAACAAAATTGTGCTTTAATCTACTCTTCATTTAATCAGGTCTAGACAAGTGCCACTGTATGAGTACCATTTTGTTTACATAAATACCATTGCCTTACATGACTTTTTTTATATACATGAATATATACATCTATATTAAGATACAATCATATGGGCCTTTTCACATAAACAACACCCTGATTGGTTTACATTTCACCTTTGATTTTTTGAATGGTATTGTAGCACTTGCTTGTATTTTATAGGTCTAGATTATTATCAGGATAGATAGTGCTGACATTTCAGCCCGTTGGATGTTTGTGTTTGATTTTTTTACCCATTAATGCCAGAACTGACCCAAATTTGGCCTTGTCAGAATCACATGCCAAAAAGCAGCTATTATTGATCATCACTTTCAAGAAAAACTGATGATAAACAGTGAAATGGCTATGATACAAAGAAAAATGTAAATCCCCAAACAAAATGATTCAAGTTAGATTATCTGCAAAGATGCTACAGCCTTTTTCATTTTTTTGTGATACGGTTAAACATGTATTGTCAAACTTTTCTTAAACTTTCAGTCACCTCCATTAAAAATTGTTCAATATTGTACACTGTTTTTTAATAGCTCTATGTAGGTATTCCATATTTAGATTGTTAGATACTTGGGGGGGGGTAACATTTAAATGAGTAACGGATGTAAACTTTTTCATTTACAGCTGTTAGATTGCAACAGTTGCAAATGTATGTCAATTCCTCGTCCGTTAAATAATTTAGTTAACATAGTTAAAGTACAAGTTACAGGCACAAGACAATGCTTAAAATGATTTGCAGTAAAGAAGTTAGGGTTAAAGTCATATCAACAAGTGTCAAACCAAACTCTTTCAGTTTCAGCATTGAAAGCATATGTTTGACAATCTATGTCAATGTTACAACCGTTATCACGGGGAATCTAAAATTGTATGCTTCAGTTCAGGTAGATAACGCCCAGTGATGTAAATGGTTTGAAAGTTTGTACTCATCTAGAAATTCATAGATTAAGTGTACATTATTAACATTTGAGTATCAGCTTTGAAATTGTAAGTAACGGTTGAACAAAGGTATGTCAAAATTCGACCGTTACTTTTTCCACAGACTTGCTGCAGGCCAATTTTAAAAGTTTCACTTAGAGTGTAGAAATTTACACAATCTCTCTATTACAAGTAAAATGGAATGCCACTGTTAACATTTTCATTGTTTGACATGAGTGATCATTTGGTTTACTGTGAAAAGGCCCACATACACATATTTACAATGGGAACATTTTATACTTATTTTCAAATATGCTGTTATTTTGTGAGTTTTAATGTTTACTTGTAGTCTATAAATTCACATGTAAACTCACTTCAAAACACAGGAATACCAGCAATTTGAAAATTTGGCACTGTGATTCATTCAAATGCATCACATGCATGTCCTAATGTCAATAATGGACTGTGAATTGCATTCAAATCACATCATATTTCTATCTCTATTATTCCAATGGCCTAGACTATCATTTTCAAGTAAACTGACGAAATTTCATATTTTATGAAAATGTGCCAGTGCCGCAATCTGATGTGTTAATTTCACCTGCAAAAATATGTGCACAATTGGTTTTACGGCTTTGCCTTCAACAAGAGCAAGATTGATACCGTAGCTCAGAGAAATTGGGCCCAAACATTTTGAATTGTATTTTTGTGCAAATTTTATGGACTTTACTATTTTGCATGTTCCTGTAACTTAGTTTTGATGACATACACCCAACTGAGTCAAAGGTCAATTAGGGTCATTGTAAGTCATTCTGTACACACTCCCAAAGTTTCTTTTGACTGAGCATGAAGTTTAATCAGTACAAAGCATGACTTGATCTTGTTTGAAAAACAGTGGTTAAAAAAGATTTTACATAGCATTTAATGGGCTTACGACCAGAAAAAAAAAAATTAAAAAAACTTTAAAAATATGGTTTTCTAAGTTCCTTTGGTGCAAGAGTCATCAAAATTGAACCAAGAATCTGGGCAGATCAGCAACTTGTTTGTGGAGATGTACGCCGCTGTTACAGGCCACTAAGAATTTGCAATAATTTATTTTGCTTTTGCAGCTATAAACACTGGGGTAAAGTTATAAATTGGCACATAATACCTGGTTTGTGTGCATAATTGGTGTGTGTGGAACAATTGAGACAATTCTAGACGATTGCTCCACTGATTGAACTATATGTGCCGCACTACTGTATGTATATACATTCATTCATTGGGAAGTGCTATGTGGGCATAATTCAATACAGAAGCCACTGGAAGTTCTAGAAAAATCAAGACCCGCTATGTAACATGCTACTTTTAGCACATGACTCATATAGACAATGCTAGAGCCTTCTGGAGTTGTGTAATATGCACCTGAGAAAGGAAATGCAGGCAGAGTATCAACATCATTGCTCCGAGTAGCATAAGTCTTTACTCCAAGTTGATGAGAGAGATCTCATAATAGATTAACTTTATTAAAACTGGTAAATGTGATAATTATTGCTATCTGATCATCGTTTTAATGCAATTGATTAGAACACACGATTAAATATTTTATTATTGAATTTAAAATCAAGTTTACAGTGTATTGTCTGTTATTCAGTAGTTTGAATCCAAAGTTTATAGGCAGTTTTTGGCCTTAGTCAAGTTGCCGTAACACTGCCCAATGCCATTGCCAGAATCTATTATAACAAAATCCCTTGGGGGGGGATAAAAGTTAATGAAATTTTTAGCTTAATGCCCAAGTTTTTATAGAATTGGGCCAAGTCTGCTAGTGACTCTTATTGCAATTACAAACAAAATCAGGTATGTCTGATTGAGCTGGCTTCATTTTTGGAACCAAAATCCTACTGTGCCTTTTAACAAAAAGTTTAATGCCATAGCAAATATTCTAATTTCGAAAAACTACTTCTATTTTATTTAGGAAGAGCTCAGTGCTCGCCAGTTTCTCCGAGTTCCCATATGATATTTATTTAGGAAGAATGAGTAGTCCATATGAAATAGCACTGGTAACCACTTGCACACAAGCAAGTCTTTTTTGGATTTCTTTTCAAAAAGGGATTTGGCTAAAAGAAATGTTTGCTGTTACATGACACTTTAAGTGATAACAAATTTAACAGAAGAATCATTGTGACAAGGCTGAAGATCTCACGGTGCATACCGGCACACAAAAACAAATCATTTGAAATATTTGGCTCTATTAGGCAAAACACGTTTCCAGTAATCTATGTTGGAGCCTTTTTAACTGCATATCTTTTTATTTGATGAATTGATAATTTTTTTTGACAAAAATGTCTCACTTTGTTCAAATATATATGATCCAATCTACATTGGAGCCATTTTAACTGCATATCTTTTTATTTGATGAACTGAGAATTTTTTTTTACAAAAATGCCTCGGAGATAGAAAAATTCACTTTGTTCAAATACATGTGATCCAAAATCAATATTTGTGTTTTATAAACTAATAATTTGACAGGAAAAATTATGGTTTGCAGCTCGAATTTTGAGGCATTCTGGGGAAAATATATGATTCAATCTACATTGGAGCCATTTAACTGCATATCTTTTTATTTTATGAACTGATAATTTTTTTTTTTACAAAAATGCCTCAGATATAGAAAAATTCCACTTTTGTTTCAAATCACATGTGATCCAAAAAAGTCAATATTTTTTGTTTTTCGAAACTAATAACTTGACAGGAAAAATATGTTTGCAGCTTTTGACTTTCGCATTTTGGTGTGATTTGAGGCATTCTGGGGGATTCCTTTAAAAATTCTTGCATTTTTGGTTTTTTGCTACCAACTACAAACAAACTGATTACTTTGGTCTTATTTTGGTCTTATTTTTTTTTTTAATCCATTATTTCGCTAGACCATGCATCTGGTGTCTTTTGCAATAGACTTAAATACTGATTGCACAAGGTCGCATTAAACCAATTTACTGTTTTATACCATTGCATTCAAGAAATATGTCAAGATTTTTGTCAACTCAGTTTGACTACATTCTAAAAGTATATTTACATACATCATAAACAAATTCCCCGAAAAATAATAAATTTTGATTTAAAAATTAACAAATCAAAAAATAAAAAAAGTAAAATTTTGCTTTTTTTTTGACATCAAGAAAACGGGCGGATTTTTCGCTACGGCTTCATTGATCTAAAGCGCCCACTTTTGCCTCCTCGTGCGTCAAAGTGAATGACCAACATTATGTTGAACTCGCATTGTTATTGCTTGCTGACACTGTATATTGATGGATTGAATGAAGTATAATAAAATTTGAAAATAAGTTACAGATACATCTTTTGTTTCATTTCGTTGTGTTTTAATTATTATTGCATATGAAAACACATCGATCCGCAGTTTAGGAGTGGCAACACTGCGATATGATGTCAACGACGTAAATTATGGATGGTCATCACTTTGACGTCACATTTGCCTGCGATGTGGGATTTGGTCGGATCGTTTCCGAGTAAGCTATTGGGCGTAAAATTAAAAGGGCAAAATACTCAACAATGTGGACAATTTTTTCAACTTAAATTTTTGATTTATATGTACTCTACGTTACTTAAGCTTTACATCTACCAATTTTCCAAATATCAGAATCATGACATATTTGTCCTTACATGATTGATATTTGCCCAGTTGGCATCCACACTGGTTCCACCAGCTGAACTAGCTGGTAGGCTTGTTTGTTTTTAGTGGAACCATGGATCAGGGTACTCAGAAGATTCTCTTTGAAATGGACTTTTAGCCTCAAAATCTTTGAACCTTGAGAATTTGAGGGTGGTCTAAGTTTCAAATTGAAGAAAATTATCTACTACACAATTGAGATCCCTATCAAAAAAAATCTACCCAAGACATTACCCCTTCCCAGAATTCTGGTAGAGACACAGACCATAATAACAATAGAATCTTGGTGTGTCCTGGGTATGAGCCCTACTAAATT
>JAMKCH010029892.1:0-17056 GCA_023653785.1 Ophioderma brevispina | reverse complement strand
TAACACGTGCGAAAGTTAAATTATTTTGGTGAGGGATGCAAAGGCCTAAGGCCCCTTGGCAGCGGCCGTTCTACATCTGATTCAAATATTTTATTCGGAATAGAATGGAAAAATAAACAGGTGATAATGATGTGATCTTGTAATTTTTAAGCCGAGAAAGAAAAAAGTAAGAAATAGGATGTCAACTTTGGAAGTTTGAGATTGTTTTTGCAAAGACTTTTCGTGTTCCTGGTTGACTAGGAGGTCAAACATAAGGAAGAGCCATTTTTCGCGTTTTTGACTTTAAAATCGCGCATTTTCGCGAATTTCAAAATACGGGCCGCGCATTTTACCGGTTTAAATCGCGCAAAACTACGGTGCCTAGTTAGGGTTATAGTTATGCTCTCGAAGCGTCAGTTTTGGGCCAGAACTCACATGGCATGATTAACTGTGTGGAAAGTCCTACTGGTTTTTTTTAGTGTTTGAGCAGCTGGTGACGGTTAGGTGACAGTAATTGTGAGGTGCATTATTACAATGGGGTTTCCGTAACCTGATCCATCTGACACCACTCTTTTCTGACACACTCATGAAATTTGTAGACTTATTGAATAAACCGTGCCTTTTATTCAATGAGGGTTTCTAATCTAGAAGCTGTGTTCAGAAAAAAGGTGTCAGATGGGGGGGTTTTTTTTTTTTTTCCCCAAGGGACAGAAAACTCCCTATTACAATGAAGGACCAAATTTTAAAGTCCAACACCAATGAAATTATGTTATATATCAATAGAAAGCTTTTAATATAAATAAAACGAGAAACGTAAGTTTTATGACCATATTATGTTCAAAATGAATTTTTAATGTTTTTCAATTTTTAAGACCGTTTTCCTGCTTGAATCTGAATCGATGGATGCCAGACGAAAAACTTGAGCATTTTCGAGGAAGGAAGAAACGCAAAAATAAAAAGGGCCACCAAAACCTATAAAAAACTCAGTATGTTAATACCAAAGTGTTGTATTTTTGGCCTGTCCAGTCAAAACACCATTGTGACAAAATAAAATGGATTCTTAACACATAATTAGAGATTTAAGAGATTCAAATATGGCAGCCAAAAAAAAAAAAAACCATCTGATATTTAGATACTGTTGGAAGTAGAATGGTAACATGCATTATATACCAATGCTTAGCACATCAATATAATAATTAAACAATGATGAATAGCTTTCAACAATTGGCTAATCATCAAAATCAAGACACCATTCAAGATGGCTCCAAAAATGGCAAAAAAAATTCCTTACTACTTAAAGGCAAGAGCTGCCATGTTTGTGTACATCACTATAACTGATTCAGAGCATTTAAATATCATAAATAACAAAGTGAATTGATATCTGCAGATGGAATCCTAGATTTAAGGGTCAGTATGCTGCAAATGTCAATCAATAAAGGTCAGTAAATTCATTCACGCTGTAGGTCTAAAGATATATTATTTGGTTTTTAGTTGAATTAGGCCAAAAAAAATAGTTTGTCTCAAAGCTGATGAGTGGATGAAAGTAATGCGGTAGTATGCGGTTATTTTTTTTTTTTTTTTTAATTTTAAACTCTTTGTGTTCGGCAATAAAATATCAATGTGCATGCACCCATGATCGTCAAACTTTGACCCGTGCTTGTCATCCACCATGGATCGAATTATGAGTAATGGCAGTATACATCAGCGATTCCTTCCTTCAGATCCACACATGGATTCACCCAAACAAGATTTCAATTGCAATATCTTTAAGAGTTTTGTTCTTATCAGTTTTGTGGAAGATCATTTGTTTATAGTGCAGTTCAACTTTAACTTTGAGAATAACGTATCCACGTACTTCCGAACTAGCACCTGTATATACGCGCCGTTGAAAATGGACCTATGACCCGCCACCACAGTTAAATTTAAAGTGCTCGATTGAAATACACGTAAATATACTGTGTTGACATGCGCAATTTGAACTCCGAAAGCGGCAAATGATTTGCAAAGAATCATATATCAATGGATTACACATCGATATTTAAACCTTTAAGATGATTTAATGCATGGGGGTCATCAATTTGGTTTTGCGATAAGCGACGCTAAACAGCCACTTTAGTCAGTTTCCACCGTATCGAGCCGGCACACTTTAACGGAAGTATTGCCATTTATTTGGTGGTGGAGTGTTTCACTTCGCACGATGGTGCCCAGTAGTTAAGTATCGCAGGCCACTCACGTCACGTAAATAAAAATACGTCAGTTCCACCGCTGAGAGTCGAGATGCGTGAAGCTTGCATTTTCACAATTCAGTTTTCAAACAAAAATTTTCAAATATAATTATGACTTTTTTTTGAAAAAAAAAGTAAAAAAAAGTTCGCATAACTTTTTTTCAATTGTCGGCGAAATTTACAAACGAGCGCGTCCAGTTTGAGACAAAACCATGTTTTTTTGGCCTTATCCACTTCAAAACACCAGTTATAAGTAAGGCTGTCTTAGGTGTCATTGAGTCGTTATTTTTAAAATATCCCAACAAGGATGCCAATGGACGCCTAAACCTACCAAAAAACAAAGAAACTATCTCTTCTAGACTAGTAGTACTCGGATTTGCCCCGGTTGTAAGTTCCATTTCCAGCCATATTGGATACCCATTTGGATGGCATTTACATGTATCGATTCCTATGATTACCTAATGAGGGGACCAATTGATCTGATTGACTTACGGGATATACACAAAAATTGCAGTATAGGTAGACCACAATAAATAATAGCCATCCAGAGTATACGGAGCCATCTTGGATCCTTAATTGAGGAATTTATTATTACATTTTTTAAAAATATGTCTTATGATTTTAATTAATTTCTTGACTGCCAAAACACCCAGATCGATACCAAATTGCAGTCAAAAATCGATCACGATCAGACACTTTATTGTGTTGACGGCCATATTGAATACATTGCTTACGTGGTTACAGAATCATATGTTAATTGGTCACAATGAATGTTTAAACGAGACAGGATGAAAAATCACACCTTTTGAGTGAACAAGAGATGAATGTTTTGTGTTTTGGTGGCCATTTTGATTTTTTGCGTTTTTACAGAAATGCTCAAGGTTGCTCGTCTGGCATCCATCGGATTCAGAATCAGCATAAAAAACTGGTCTAGAAACCGTTGAAAAACATTATATATCTAATAAAACAAGGTTGATATTAGGTATCAATGAATCTGTAGCATGGACTATAAGTTTTATTTCCAAACTGCTACAGGTAAGTTACAATTACACTGAAAAGATTATTTTCCTAGACCCCCCATAAAACAAAATGAAATTCTTCAAATTGGGCGCTATACCTGTGACGTCATTAACGTATCACAGATCATGTCGGGGATCATGTACTACACGCACGCACAACTGGTTTGGAAATCAGTTTCGTAGATCTGTCATCTTCAACCAAATGAGTGAAAGTACAAGCCCTTCAAATATGCACTGCAGATGAGAATCAGAATTGGGATATTCATCATCGAGAAGTACCCCGTATCGCGAAGCTATCCGAAGTTATTTCCTGGTGAAATAACTTTTCAGAGCTGTGTTTGTGGTTGCCGCGGCCCATGATTTCACACTCACCACCACCATCCCTGACTGCGGGCCACGTCCACCTCCCTTGTAATGGACTTCTGTGTTTCACAATACTAATCTCATACTAAAACATGTATCTTCATTCCTTCTTACATTGCAAATAACATGTTTATCCATACAGAATGCCGGTATTTGACACTATGACAGGTGTCTCAAAAAGATTGTGCTGTGATATCAGGACTTGCGCCCTCTTTGGGATGACTCAACGGGAAATTTTTGTTGTCAGCATGTTAGCTTAGTCATTTATCTTCTTTTTCCTGCAAAAATTAGAACCTCCATCAACACCGTATGCAAATATCGGCAGTTATGTAAGCTTAGCCATTTCAATTTCTGTGGCCAAGGATTTTACACAGTTAAGGAGTGAGAGGAGAAAACTTTTTTACTTATAGTCTCTAACCATGCTAACCCTACATCGTATCGATAGCACCAATTAAAGAACTGCATTTTATGAATCCTTATGACCAGGCAAACAATCCATAATGCTTTTTTCATACAAAATACAAGCATTCTTCAATTAATGCCCTATGACCTTTCATGATCCAATTTCACTTAACGACCCCTATACCACTTCATCTACCCTTCCAGAATGTCCATCATGCTTTTTTTTGGTGTGTTAGAGCCAGTGTGTAAGAAAGCCTAGTATGCCGCATTTCTGTCTTTCCCCAAGTGGTAGTTGCGGTACAACTCGGGGAAGAGGCGTCTTCACTAGGGATACTCTGGCCAGGGTAGCTTAAGTGAAGTGGGGGTCATTCAAGTTCATCTTAGGTAGGGCTCGTAAGTAGGGCTTGCGATCATACCCTCAAATCCAAACGGACCACTTTTTTACTGGTTTCTTTGAAAAATGTCTAAAATTTCAGCTATTTTAGATGAAATTTGACAAAACTTTCTCGAATTGATGAATGCAACGGGACAATTTGGAGAGTTGGTCCACTGGTACGCAATATCAACACAGCGGAGACCCCGCCCCCGAACATGTCCACTCAATATGTCAGAAACACCAAAATAAATTCTGCATATGGACCCCTGTAGCGATTAGTCAACATAACAATGCTCCAATTTTGCTGAAAGCATATCAAAATAATTTATGTGTCGTAAGACTCACTATGCATAGTTTTATGTAGTATGCGATTTTATGGTAAGAGAACTGGCTGAATGCTCAGCCCAAGTTTTCTCCCTCACTCCTTAACTGGGTAAATCCCATTGGCAGAAGTTGAAAAGCATGATCTTACAAATTGCCAATATTTGGCATAATTTTTTCGTGGAAGTTTCCTATTATTTGCAGAAAAGAGGATACTTACTATGCTACATGCTGACAAAAAATTCCACGGGTGAGTGATTCTAAAGAGGGCTCAAGTCCTGAGAATCCGCAGCACAATTTTTTTTGAGACCCCGTATTGTTAGTACATCAAACTCTAGCTACATATGTGCACTGTGAATACGTGATTCCGTTTTAACGAATGACGTCATCATCGTCATGCATTTATAATAAGGTAATTGGGCCGTATTTGGACGTATGGAAAATACGGGAAAATACATAAAATCTTAGCAGTTTTTAACCCCTCAGTGCTTTATAAAGAGAGATAAAATCGAAACTGTATTCTGTTCATTTCCTGAGGTCACCAGCTTTCTATTGAGATGTAATCATAATATCATGGTGTGTGGACTTAAAGAAATTCTAGCAAGGATGTTATATAGACTGGATAACCATGTGCAGTGTACCATATAGGGCACTGACATGTTGGCTTTTGTGCACATTTACAATTACAATATTGATGTTGTGTGTGTGTTGGTGTGTTTTGTTGTAGGCTAATTAGGTGGTTTGTGTGCTTTGAGGTGCAATGATTATGTGAGCATGCAAATATGTGACTTGGAACCAAGCTTCTAAGTATCATGGGTAAAGCACATTTTCACCTGTCGCCAAGAATATCTCCTTGGACCCGAAACTTTCAGTCTAAAGACTCTACCATTCTGGTTTGGTGATTTCTACATTGCACTTAACATTGCTGATCATTCTATATTGATCTAGAGTTAGCGAGTGGAGTAACCTGTGACCACTTCATAAATTTGAAAGGACCCGAAAGAGACAAAAAATGCATAGCGTGTGGGGTTTTGAGCTACAGGAAGCTGAGATGAGCTCTTTTCTTTTTGCCAATTGTACATAGGGTGGGATTTTTTGATAGTCAAATTTAGGTGGCCATTTTGAAGGTATGTTCCTCTTCAGGCATTTCCCAGTTTCAGGCCTTGTGGTATGTCACCACCAGGGAATGCCAAGTCTTTACTCAATTAATAACGTCATTGATCAGCTGTGCTAATCATTCCTTGTAATTTTCTATTTGAGGTAAATTACCTGTAGTCAGGTTGGGAATTCTCTCAATCCAGAAAAGTAGCTTTGATTTAAAGGTTAATCAGTAATTCAGTAATTCTGTTGTTTTATTCTTCCTTTTTTTAAGCTAATCTGTTGGAATCAGGTTGGGAATTCTCTCAATCTAAAAAGGCAGCTTTTTAGGTTTTCCTGTAATGGAAATTCATCAATAAGTTCTTTTTCATCATGATCCTTTCCATCACACAGCAGATATTCACTGGTTGGCTGTGGTTATTCACTTTAATGAGGCAGAGAAAAGATGTGAAAAAAGGGATGTGTACTTTTTATTTTTGTGCTTTACTTATTGCATATTTTACCCTTTGGATGCTTGGAATGTATCTTGCTACCAAGCAGGTATTCAATTGTAGGAGTCTGGTAGGTTGTTGGGTACACTGCAAATTTATAGAACACTTTCATTTGTAACAGATTTTGAACACCTGCAGAATGTCCAGGGAGAGCTTTATTGTTATTTTACATAGGCAAATACATGTATGTTAACAGGGGTCATCGGCAATATAACATTGTCACTCATGCAAGGTGGAGGCTCATCTTGAACATGTTGAAACAGTAGGGGCAGCTTTCCCTAGCCAGGCTGTAGCGGAGCAGATATGTGAAATTTTTTGCTTGGGGCATGCACTTCCGGTAAGAAGCATGCAAATTTGCATCTGGGGTTTTTTGCAAATTGTCACTCCAACGGTTCCCACAAAAAATTCAAAATTCAAAATGCGCCAATATCTCGACTAGAGGTGGATGAAGAGGTTTGATCGATGTTAGCAAGGTTTCCAGTGGTAAGGAGTTGGTCTCTGAGGGTTGAAGGACAGACACACCCTTCTCATACCTGTCAATTATATTGACAGGTTCCTCTGTGGACAGTTGCAAACCTCTGTCATATGATACAGAAAGACCTTTCTCAAAAAGGTTGTCAATGAGATCACGCTTTAGTGTTCTGTTGTGAGTGAGTAGGCCAAGATACAATGGGAGAGCAGTCTCACGGTCTAAATTGTGTCGTACAGCTACCGTATCTGTCCTACTTCATTTGACAGCATGAAGACTAGTTAACTGTGTAATGGATGAGGCAGCTGTGCTTACATCATTATCATCAGAAGATTGTCTCCCACTTGGGCCCCCTAGAATCATCCTTACTAGAGCAGCTAATGAAGGTGGTAGATCATCATATTGTTCATCACATAAAGATTCTTTGAAGTGGTATTTTTTTTCTCAAATATTTCTTTGCGAATCCACTTTGCAACTCTCATTAGCATGGCAGCTTCACCAGAATCGAGGTTGCAGAGGATGTATTGAGTCAATCCCACAATGCACTAATTTTGGGAAATTTCACCTCAATAGGATTATGTGATTGACAAAAATCCTGTTCTTAACACATTAAAACCCTGACTTTTATGGTCATTTTAACCACAAAGTGTTAGTACTTTATTATCATGATCATGAAATGTCTTGTTGTTCTTACACTTTTGGAACACTTTTTATCCTAAGTACTGACATGTGTTAAGTACAGTACAGTACTTAATGGCAAAACTATGTGACAACGGCCATTTTGAACTTTCATTTTTTTAGCGGGAAAATTGTCAATTTGGCGGGAAAATCCACCATAATGTTATTTGACATGTGATTCATTGTATTACATGACCTCAAAAACATATGTATAGACACCAAGATCATGGTAATTATGGCATATATAACCAATTTATGGGCAAAACAGTTTTTTTTGGCGGCCATTTTGAATTTTTGGCGGGAACCGTTGGAGTGACAATTTGCTTCCCACTATTTTTTAAATCAGCATACTCAAAAACCCCAGGTGCAAGTTTTCATGCTTCTTACCAGAAGTGCATGCCTCGGTCACATATCCGCCCCACTACTGGGGCTAGCTTCAACTGGCTGCAGCTTGCATCTTTTTTTTCCTATAGATATAGGGAATTCCCAACTAAGCTAGGGAAACCTTCACACATCTATTTTATTCTAATGGGTAAAATGTGCAACCATGTAATCATTTCAAACATATATTATTAAAAATTGAAACTTTTATTCACCTGATGGGTTTGACCAATACTGTATACAGAGCCTTTAACTGCCATGTCCATTAGCAACAGCACCATGACCAGTGAGCTACAAGGCACTAGATATGGGCCCCCACTGTCCTGGTGGAGTGACATATCTCAATTAATTTTGAATTCCTGATAGAATGTTTAAATCTTAATGAGACCTCATTAATAATTTAAAAGTCACTGGGCAAGTGCATCTAGGGTATAGGCCCTCTCTAGCTAAAATTGTTTTTTCTCGTATATTTGCATGCCCCTTATGTAAGTTAGCAGCAAATCTTATTTATTAATGGACAACTTGTTCCCTGCATGGGAAGCCACTGGGCTTTGGGGTGTTACCCTGGAGGGCTAATCTCCCTAGGGTGTGCATTGTTTTCTACTTTGTTCATTTAAAACACTTCATATTTTCACTGATTGTTTCATAACTTATTCTTCAGGTAGTTGCCTGAAATGCTATATTCTTGCTAAATGGGTCATGGCCAATTTCTTACGTTGTAATGCATCATAAATAAATTACTTGATCCTTCCTCTAGAATTGCCAACATGAGGTGTACTCTGTTGTCTCCTTATTTCTCTGTCTTGAAGGTAATATAAGGCATTTATGAAGAGGTGTACTAATCTGGATATGAATTTGTTCTTTTAAAATGACCTGCTTGAGAAAAGCTAATAATAAACTCGTTCCTGCAGGGATTTTACCATTACTCCATCAAATCATACACACTCAAAGTATGTTGTAATTGCAGGGAATCGTTAATTTTTTTTCCATTTTTTTCCAAATTATGCTAAGCAATCTGTAAGCAAAGGTGGTTCAAGCTTCCTTAATAGGAAGCTTGCAGATTCCTTGATAGAAATTGAGATTTACAGTTTTGCAAAATGAGAAAACCCCTTCTGGAGATTTTTCACAGGAGATGAAAGTCATTAAATTTAAATGTACTATTTTTAAAGTAAAAAGATAAACTCCAACAACAAAATGCAAAATGTCACCCATTTTAGGATAGACCTTATGGCTGCATGCTCTGTATGTCTGTCTGTGTGAACTTGTCAAAACGTTTTGTATGTACATTTTTTGTCTTGTTTTTATCATAGGTGCAGGGCTGTAGCCAGGGGGTGCGGGTGGTGCGACGCACCCCCACCCCCCAAAAAAATGGGAAAGGTCCACTTTATCATTTATAAGTTTGCCACTTAAATTGTCTAAAAGCTGTTGTTTTAAGGGTGTGGTGTATGAATATGAAACCTGAATATGAACATACGAATAACCCTGGTCAATACGACTGCATTATGGATTTCTATTACTATGCTATTGTCTTTGTGAAATTGATGTCCCGATTTCCCCCCCCCCCTCAGATTTTGGAGGCGGGCGACGGGAAAAAAAAATTTGGGGCAACCGGCGAATGCAGCGAGCCAAAAAAAAAAAGTTTGTCTGTACAATACACGCCCTCGCAAAAGGTCCACTTCTGGCAAATCCACACCCCCCAAATAAATTCTTAGCTACGGGCCTGCATAGGTGGTATGCTTATCATAGCTCTTATGCCTTAGGAATCCACTAAGCAATTCATTGTCTGTGTGTCATTGTCATCTATCTGTGTGTGTTTATTCTTTTATTGATGTGTGTTTGGCATGATTCAACAAGTGAGCCATATATTCTGATTATTGTTAATCTATTGACAAACTTGTAAACATTTGACTATCAAAACATTAGATTTAAATTTAAAGGACGTGTTCTGAATCATTGATTTAGTAAATGAATTAGAATGTAACTACTTATTCACTAATTGCTTCATGACACAAGGATCCCAAGGCCTCTCTTGGCTAAGAATATTCTAATTTTAGTTTGGTCTGATCAGATAGCACATAATCCATCATATCAAAAGGACCTTTGGACAAGCATCTCCTTCCATTACAGCCACAATAAATCATATCTATTGAAAAAGATATTTTGTGTGGTTTTGTTGGTTTTTTTTAGTCCAAGATAAGCTGATTTTTTTTTCAGGATAGTTAACTGATGTTGCAAGCAGCAAATCAAAAGTCCCCAAGAAATCCCCATGAGGTATTTGAGAAATAAAGGGGTAAAGTTTGTACAGGGGTCCAATTATTCTAAAATATTTCAATTGCATTCAAATGTACACCAACATTTGTGTCATGTCATAAGGATTGAAGAAAGGTATAGTTGATGCAAGGTCATACTGGGAGTATCAAAGGCTCAGAATACTCGGATCCTTTCAAAAAGTGTAATCAAATTGTTCATCTCATCGTGTTTAAACTGAAAAGATATACTTAAATAGTTCAAGTGAGATTTTGACCACCACTCATGCTCCTGGAGCATAGGTTATGGCAACCGTTCCAGAGCGGAGCTATTCATTATATTGAGTGCTGACCACAATAGCAGTAGCGATTTATTCCGTAAATGTTATCAAGGATTAGAATTGCTAATTTGGCACACCAATCCTCGCTGGTCTTGTGGTTAGGTAGCTGACCTCATGATACAGTGGTCTTGGGTTCGAATCTTGCTACTGCCTCTTCTAAAATATATAAAATATTCATTATTTTTTCAGGTTAGAAGGAAAAATTCTAAGTCCAAAAAAGATAAGAAAAAATAATAGCTGCCCTTTGAGGTTAGTGAGGGAGACCTGCTCCTGGAGCATGGGTGGTGGTCAAAAAACTACCGCGTGCTAGTTTTATGACTAATTATGACAGGTTGCTACAGGGTCTGTGGGAGGTCACAAGCCACTCACTGCCCTATAAGGTCAATATTTCGAAGATGTAGATAGTGTGAATGTGCATTTTTATGCCATAATATGAGCGTACAACACATGTATGAGTAATTTGGAATTAGTTTAATTAAAATGGTACTCTTTTTAAAGTTTTATCCCACAATGACCTTGAAAATTTTTTGGCCTGTATGCCTAAAACTTAAAGTTAAAAAATTAAACAAACTATACATTTCCTTATTCAATGTGACTAGAAGAATACAATATTCAATAATTTAGCTCAATTAAATCATTTTAATTTTTGTACCCCTGTATAAACTTTACCCCCTTATTCCTCAATTAGCACAATTATCTTGGGAACTTTTGATATGTTGTTCTTCACAACATTAGGAAACTATCCTGAAAAAATCAGGTACTACTTATTTATTTCCGCCTTCTGGCTACAAATAGACCTAAAGTTCCTGGACTATTTGCTAGGCCTGCATGTGTTGAATTGACTATATAGTGAAGCATGTTGTCTCATTATCTATTAGACCTTGACACATTCCAATAACAATGGCTGGTATTCTGAAAGGAAGACTAACTTTAGACCTGGGTTTAAATCAGGGTTAGTCCTACAAGAGTGGACCTTTTCTCTGTCAAAATGCTGTGAAAATTAAACTAATGGGTGAGAAAATTCCTCATGGATGGGCCAGAACGAACCATGCATGAGGAATTTTTTCACCCGTTACATTAAACTTTCACAGTATTTTGAAAGGAAAAAAGGTCCACTCTTGTAGGACTAACCTGATTTAAAACCCAGGTCTAAAGTTAGTCTCCCTTTCAGAATACCAGCCAATGTCTGCAACATAAAATAATAAATCAGACCTCTCCTTATAGTCTGACTACCATCTGTGCTGATGGCCTAGTATTTTGTGGATAACCATAAGAAAAAGATGTGTATATTTCAGCTGACAAGTACACTCTTTTGAAATGATTGGTCCCACGTCCCATCACTTGCCAAATTGTTGTTTTTGGATACCCATGTTTGTACTTATGAACATAAATCACCTCTTTTCCCATTATTTTGGTGTAAAGCAAACCAAAGAAAAATAAAACCACTTTTTTCTGCAAAGTAAAAATGGGGGCTTTGTGAAATCCCAATCCTAAGCAATTTGGTCTCCAATTCTATTTGGGGTAGGGGTTTGTTCTTGGTGGGTTAATGTGAATTCAGTTTCTCGATCTATACTCACCCACAGGTTTTTCCAGGGTACTCCAGTTTCCTCCTGCATCTAAAATTGAGCTTCTTGACAGAAATCTATTCTGGTATTATGGTTTTTCTGATGGCACCTATTATGGCTGCTGCAAAGCAGCATAAACATATTTACATGGATTGTCAATTGTTAAAAATAATCATTATTATTATAAAAAATGTTTATTATAGGTTTTCCAAATCAATTTCATAATTTGATCATTCCTTTTCATGATTGGACCATTTTAATCAAATGTCATTGGTAAGCCTAATTTGGGTTTTTCTTTTATTTTAATCAATCCAACTTCATTAATGTGCATTCCAAATTGTTGTTTTTAAGCAAGCAAGATTTTCAAGAGTATTTTAATGATGTACATAAAAAAATCTCAATAAGGTATAGTCACTCAGTTTGTTGAATGTGTTTGCACATGTATTGACGCTAGTAGTTTTCTTTTCTTCTTTGTTTATAGACATTCAATTTTAAATAATGTGCAGCCAATTTCAAAAGTATAATCCTTAATTATTACAGTCAGTTTAATTGTATCTCTTCAATGCCCAACTTATGATTTTGATTGCTCAAAATTCCACGTTTGACTGGATACAAATGGATTTGAATTCCTAAAGCAAGCACCACTTGCAGCCATGCTTAATTTGTACAGATGTTCTTTGACATTTCATAGAACAAGGATAAAATTCATTGCTCTTATTCAAATATTGAATGACTGATACATGTAATTGAGAGCAGTGTTATGAAATTGAATGGATTTTGTTTGGAATTTGAATCCTTGATTTTGATATTTGAATGAAAAAATGAAATAAATTGTCAGGGAAACATATATGCATAGGTACCATAAAGTTTGGGGAGTGACTGGGGACCAGGAATGGGTCACATATGCCATTGTATCTGCAATTTGATAATACATGCACAGAAGGTACACCGTCAAAGAATAGCTTGATCTTTTGTTGTACTATCCAGCTAAAAATTCCTCTGAGGTCAATTTTACACTTCCTAATCAAATTTAAAGCAATATTAGCACATTTTTTTGAAGAGCGCCCCCAATTTTTCAAAGAAATTTAGATTTTTACATGGTTGCATTGGTAACTGGCTAGTAAACTATACCTGTGAATGTCTGTGTGTCACAAACGCAGGAATTTTGTAATTAGAATAATTATTATCGGGGATCCCGATAATAATTCAACGGCTGTTGGAAATGGCCTTCCAATGTGAAATAGCCGGGAAATAGCGCCATGTACATGTCTACGCTCTTCCATTAGTTGTTTTATTGGTTCAGGCAAGTCAAGTTAGAGGTTATCTTCTCGAGGTGGCACTATTTCATCATGGACGGACATAAACGTAGCATTTCCAGCTCTGCCGTTAAGTCCAATCTGGGATTTCAATTCTAATTACAAAATCGCTTATTTTATGCTAAATATGCATTTTTTTTAATTACAAAATCGTTCCCAGGTATAGTTTCCTAGACAATTACCACTGTAACTGTGCCAAAATATCAACTTTTGAAAATTGGGGGTGCTCTTCAAAAAATGTGCCATTATTGCTTTAAGTGGTTTGTTAAACATTATTTAGCCATTGCCTCATCCCATTGTTGACCAAAAAAATTTGAATGCTTTTCAGTCAGTTTAATGGAGACATTTTAAATGGTCATTTTTGCCAACTGTCTATGGAACAATGTACTTTCCTATTAAAATGTGAATGTTTGAATCTGATTGAATGAACTATTGTAATGCACTTGCAATTGAGTTACATTGAATTTACTGCATACCTTTGCTTGCTAAACAGATGCTCCCACAGGAGTTTTGAAAAGTGGTCACATACTGAAACCTATAGCAAACAACTTAATGAGTTATCATTTGGGTGCTGAGAGTGAACAAAGATAGGTTGAATTTACATAATACATCAACAGGAGCGGATTTAGAGGGAGGCGCACCCTGTAGATTTTTTACGCACAGGGCACTCTTTAGATATCTAAGAATAAAAATGACGGTAAAGGGTGTCGGATGCCGTGTAGATCAAGCTTTGTGGGCGCCCACTGGCGGACGCAGTACACCCCCCCACCCCCACCCCCCCGCTTTCAAGAATTTTCACACCCACGGGAAAAGTATGGGTCTACTGGCCAGCGCAGCAAGCCAGACAAATTTGGTGCCCCCTCTATTGAGAAATCCTGGATCCGCCCATGATCAAGAATAGTATGATGCACTGCATAGATTAACAAGACTCTCAAGTGTACAAAATGGATTTTGACTTACTTTAGGCATTTCTATTAGTAACTGCAATACTTTCACAAAATTGCTGTTGTTTACAAGAAAAATGATCAAAAATAAATCAGATTGAGTGGAAGGTGTCTTAAGCCATTAACCGGCAGTTCATTAGTGTGGACTTAGGCAGTCTATCCACTTGCACCCTACATTTTTGTAAGTGATATAGATTTTTTCCTTGGGGAACAGTCACTTATGAAATAGATACTGATGCATGGCCCTGAGATTTAGTAAGGGGAGATACTTTTTAGCTGGGAATGAAAAAGGTAGTGATGTAAACAAAGGGCAGTGTGTAGATTTTGCAATGATTCAGGATAAAGTCAATGCATTTTCTGGACAGACTACCCCCACTGCCCTTCTGAACCCAGGATAGGAAGTGTGTACTTGCCCTCTTGGACAAACATTAAGGATGTACCACCAGATGGAAGGTGAAAGTACTCTCACACAGACTTAGAAGACTCAAAATTGAAATATTAATATAAAAAATAAACAGTAATATATTAAGGGCTGACTCAGAGATTTCAAAATATAAATTTTTGTTGTAGTAATTAAAAATAGTCATCTAGAACTACAGCTAGTCACCTAAATGCTTAATTTCCAAAGCTAGAGATGATTCGTTTTTTTTTCATACAGTAACATTTTAGTTTTGATTTTCTATATGAAGGACATCGACTTGAGCTAGCTATTTACACACAGAGATTAGTAAGGCAGACATGCAATTATGTATATATGCAAAAAAACAAAACAGTTTCTTGAAAATTGAGCGCGTCCTCATCTGGAAATTTCTGTTCAGTCTTTAAGGGAGAGAAACCAAAATTATGTTGGAGGTCAGTGACATTTAGGGCATCCCAGTTATAATATTATGTGTAGCATAAATTAGATCTGATGATTGCAAATTAGCTAACTTGTGTATGCCTTAGTGTGGCATGTATTAGATGTATAGATATCTATCTTTTTCTGTATTTTTAGAATTCACTTAAAAAAATTAACATTTTAATGGTAATATCCAATAATAAGCTATTTTTAATAACACATACCATTTTTGGTGCCTTTATTGGAAAAACCCAACCACAAAACACAAACAAGTAGAAAGAAAAGCAACCCCCAAATTAGCAAAGCGAAGATCTTACCTTTTACTGGGACTCTGGACCTGGACCATGCTAGGCAATTTCCGGGCCTCCACACCAAGCAGTATATTTTATCAGTAAATTAGTTATGCAAAAACGCAATAACGTGATTTACCACCAGGAAATGATTTCTGATCCCGTTGGGGTGCCTGGTTACCGATTGATGGGAACCAGTCGCCTTCACCCTTTTGTATCCAAAACCAATTCCAGGGTGTTGTATTTTCGGGAAGCTGCTCGGCTCTCCTGGAAATGGTCAACTAGCTATTTGCAAGGGGAGTCGAGTCGCCCTTCTGTGCTTGTGGACAATTATAAAATTTCCCACTCACTCCCTCCCATATGTGTGGTAGACAAGCAGAAGTGTCTTTTAATTTTCCTCGAATTTGGGTTTTATTGGGTTAGGGTATCTTTGCCAATGCTTTTTTAACTTATTGAACTTTTGTATTGTAATTAGAATTTTGGGAGGTTGTTTTATTTACGTTAGGTTGAATCTTGTTTGTGCGGAAAAGATTTAAAGAAATTGGGTCATTTATGATCATGAATACATTCCATAATTGAACTTGTAAGCATATTTATGTAATAAATGAAAGGCTGGTAACTTAAGTTAGGTAGTGGATAGGTCAGTTCCTCTAGCAAAATTATAGTGTGGTAAACTCTATGTATTCCAATTAAGGATCTAATTGGGACTTCAAGTGTGAAGTTAGGCTCTATTATTGGATCGGTACCTTCTTTGTCAAATTGCTGAGGTGTGGGAAAACACCGCCTTAGTATATTAATAGTGCAGTGTGCATTAGATGATAACCGGATACTTCGAATGTGCAGTTAGCCTGGTTCATAAGACTGGGACCTTCTGTTTTGAACAATTGCTGAGGAGTGTGAGCCTCAGGGTTTAGTATATTGGATGGTCGCTGAGGTTTGGAATGGAAAGAAACTGGGGAATTTGGAGAATAATATTTGAAATACTTGATTTGGATTTGGAAATAAATAGAAGGTTGAGTTGGAATTGGAAAGAAACTTGAATTTGGATAAGTAAATATTTGGAACTACTTTGATTTGGCTTGGAAATAAATAAGAGTTTGATTTGGAATTGACAAGAAAATAGAGACTAACTCCTGGCAAATTTATTTTGTTTTTTGTCCACTTTCATATCGCATTGCTTCCTGTGTTTTCATTTCTGGGTGGTAAGATTGGCCTGTGGTTACTATACATGCAGTCACAGTAATTTTGTGGGCAGACATATAATGTGTTACCTTTTCATTGAAAAAGTGCGGAGTGCGAGACATTTTGTCAAAAAATTAAGGGCGGAATTGCCAATGTCTTGCAAGATTTAGCATGGGTCAGCTTCACTGCGCTAAACCAATGCAACCACTGAAGTGGAATAGGGGCTAAATCTAGCCCAAGGTTTACCAGATGAGTAGTTTTAAGGTTATTAAAACATGTTTATATTTGAATTGTTTTGATGATTAGACCCTAAACTGTTAGGTGACAGCAAGTGGTTGTCAACCCTATTGTAAAAAACCACCATGTTTCATGGACCACATTTTTTCCTAATTTGACAGATGACCTTAAATGACCTTTAAAACACTATAGGAGGAAATGTATGACCATACAATTTCAAGGATTCAACCTTTGATGACTCCTGATAACCTCCATTGGACTTCAAACATTTTGGCATCAAACTGTTGCTAAGTTT
>JAMKCH010029891.1:0-18100 GCA_023653785.1 Ophioderma brevispina | reverse complement strand
TTTGAAAATAGTTCATATCACAGGGAAACTTTAGACTTTCATCTTTAATTGAGTACCTAATTGTGTTGGGCGTGGTTCAAATACTCAATTTCAAAATTTGGTTTGACATTGATCCCTTCACCAAAATCTGAGCATTGGATTTTTTTTGGCCCCAAATAGACACCTTGAACCCTATCAGTGCTGTAGCTGTGTAACTAAAATCGGGAACCTATGTAAACTAAACCTTTTTTTAATCTTTTAATAAATATAATGAGACAAATACGTCGGTGTACATTTAAACACAATTTTGACATGAAATGTCATGCCCCAGCCCCCCTAAAAATTCCAATGTGAGTGGTAGCAATATAAAGCTTCTTCCAATTGCATTTGGAAAAGTAATACGAGTGGATGTTAATTTTTTTAATGCCAAATTTCCACATTAAAATTTTGGTGGATGTGACAAAAAATGTGAATTGAGTGCTCCATCATATCATTCATTTGCTGCTGTAAGACAAAAATTGAGCGAGCAATAACAATAAGGTTTTTTAGTCCAATAATCTTTAAAGGAGAATCAATTTACAATATTCTTTACAAAGGAAACATTGTAGGGTTTAGAACCCACTTAAAAAATTGGATGTGAACGGACAATGTCATATCCACTCATTGGAATTTTTGCTTGCGTATCATACTTAACCCTAACGGCGCGGTCACCGGGGCTTTCCCCCTAAAAATGGCGGGTCAATAGGAATAGTTTCTCCTGACGTCCGAGAGTCCCTTTTAAGAAGTGATTTGTTGATTTTCAATGACTGGCGTCGGAGACGTTTTTCCCACAGAGGAATAACTTGCAGAAAATCATTAACGACCGAAGTAGAAATAAAGCCCCGGCCGCCCCCCTTTGGATGGCGCGCGTATCTCTTGTAAAAGTTTTGTTATTTTGATAAAATAGTAAACTGTCAAGGATATTAAACATTTCTCTATTAAAGAATAGACATGGCCTACTCAGAGTTTGCTAAATACAAAGCCACTACCTCATTGATGCCTTTCGATTTTCCAGTATTTCAACGTTTTTGCTTTAACCTCTGCAAAAATGAACTTTTACATGGCATCTTTCACTGGGATAGCAAGCGGTCCCATCCAGAAAACAAAGACGACGATGACGACCTCCCTTCCTTGCCTGAACTAGTATTTAGGCGATGACAATACACCAATATTTTCCAGGACCGCCATTTTATGATGAGGTTTACAGAGCTGGTAGTGACGTGCAAGGGCAGTATCAATGACGTCACTTTACAAAACAGAAAATTGGAAATGCAGCAAAAGCTTCCTCGCTTCCTAGCTGACACAGGTTTAAGTTCTGTAAAAAAGCACATGATAGAGCCAGAGGTGTTTTCAATCATCCCACAATGCATTGCTGTACATGTGCTTATACTGCACTGTACTAAACCATGTCAGTACTTAAAGTAGACCACCTACGTTTCAAAAGTTTATTGAACAAACAAGGACAAAAGAAAAATGCTTTGTTTTGAACTTGCCTGCTATCATAATTGTCCCTATAGAAAAACCATGCTTGATTTTCTGTTGTGCATGAGAGAAAATAGTAAATCATCATCTTATTGCATAAAGACGGCGTATTTGGCTTATTCACTTTAGGTGTTATCTAATACATTGGTAAGCATTCCAAATATGCAAAAAAAAAAACGGTTTAAAAAAAGAATTGGGGGTACTTCTTTCTGGAAATGTCCTCATGTCTCTTTAAAGGAAATATGTCAAGATTTTTTTCAAGCTCAGTTTGACTTACATTCATAAAATATATGTACATACATCACGAATTCCCGAAAAAATTATACAATTTGTTGTAAAATTAACAAAATAGAGGCATTTTAATTTTTGTTTTTTTGACATACGAAGAAAACGGGCGGATTTTTCGCCACGGCTTCATTGATCAAAAGCGCCCAATTTTGCTCTCCTCGTGACGTCAAAGTGATGACCAAAACATCGTGTTGACTCGAATTGTTATTGCTGACACTGTAATATTGATGGATTAATGAAAGTAATAATAAAATTAGAAAAATAAGTTACAGAATGACATATTTTGTTTCATTTCGTTGTGTTTTAATTATTATTAAGTGGCAACACTGCGATATGATGGTCACAACGACGTAAATTATGGATGGTCATCACTTTGACGTCACCATTTGCCTGCGATGTGGATTTGTCGGAATCGTTTTCGAGTAAGCTATTGGGCGGAAAATTAAAAGGGCAAAATACTCAACAAATGTGGACAATTTTCAACTTATTTTGATTTATATGTAATCTACGTTACTTAAGCTTTCCATCCATACCACATTTTCCAAATATTCAGAATCATGACATATTTCCTTTAATAACCACAAGACATTCCCTAAAAAACTTAGTACAAGTTTGCACCTTGTGGGCTAAAATGAATGTAAAAAGTCAGGGTTTTTATGTGTTAAGCATGCTTTACTTGACCGTATTGAGGCGGAATTTCCCAAAACCAGTGCATTGTGGGATTGACTCAGTACACATGCTGGGGTGTAATCATGCTCTTTATTTAACCTTTGGATGGTGCATCCTTGTTGTAAGACCTGGTCGAAGGAAATCAATCAAGCCTGTTCAGAATTAAGCTTATAAACCCCATTCAACTCTTTTCATGTCTATACAGACTTCTCTATTGATTATTCCATTCTGAAATTACATGAAGGAATAACCATTTGGATCAAGCTGGCTAATATAGACACTGAGAGATCAAAGTTATTTTAAGTTTTCAGTAAAAAAATATTATGCATTGATTTTGGTGTCCGAAACAACCAAAACTGCCGGCAGACAATCAATTTCGTTGTGCCAGTTGTCTGGTGGACGACTAACTTTTAATCATGTAAAATCATGTAAATTGTACATTCTGTCCTTTCTGCATATTTCACATCAGATTTTAAAAAGTGACACTTGACAGTGCATTTCAATATAAATACATTACATGGCGAGTGCATGCTGGAGGTCAAGAAGTGGGTTATGTATTGACTGAATTTATGTTGAACAGCTTCCATTGCTGCTCTCTGCACTACATTACCTACAGCTATTTTGTACAAAGTTTTTGGTATATTCTCATTGTAACATAAGACTAGTTAAGTCGGAAGAGTTGCACTCTGTCACTGGAATTAAGAGCCTCAGAATATAGTTTGACAATTATCCTCAAAGACAAACACTCTTTCTGTGAGAAAACAAAAAACTCTGCAAAAAAAAGTGGATTGAAAAAATGGAATTTACATTTTAACAAACAGAATAATTATAACTTTTCAGAAGAAAGTTCAAATGGGATTCACACTGTAACGATAGTTATATCATTATTTTCATGTAATTGTGAAAGTGTTGGTAAATGTACCTCTTAGAAAATAACACACTTTCCTCTCTACAGTAGGCCAACACATCATTGAACTTCTATACTTCTTAAACTTCGAAGTACAAAGTAAATTAATCAATGCGCTGCTCAGCATTAATATAACGCCTTACTACAAAACGTGCTTATTAAATACACTCTTAGGAGCAGTCTAAATCGTGCGCGATTAAGACAGCGCATGCTGTACGAACAAAACAAATCTCTTACTCTGATACAAGGGACGAAATGTATTAGCACGATGTAAAATTGGTCATACTTATATGACCCATAGTTATTTGCTTAGAGGTGAGCCAGTCCCTCGGTGTATTCCTTGTGACATGTGCTCTTTCTGTGAAACATGTATTACTTGAGTGCGTTGATTATGCGTTTATCCGTAGAAAATATTATAGGTTCCCAGATTTGAAAACATTAGGCCTCTTCAGGTGATAAATTTCTTGAAGGAGGCCGATTTGTTTAAATATTGCTAACTTTTTAAAAAATGTTGTGACTAGAATTTACTGGGGTGTATGTTTTACGAAGGTTTTGAATTTGTTATAAAGTTACATGTTTTTTATTTTAATGACACGATATGACACAATTGTATTGAGTTGTCGTTAAATTTTAATATTCACTCTCTCACTTACACTGATACACAAAATACTGGTCATATAAGTCAAATACCAGGCATTCCTTGTTAGACTTGTGTCTTTGTACTTTTAGGTTTACAGAGTATAGTACATGGCAAAACTTGTTTTGTAATTCTTTTACTTTGTGTTTTGTTAGTAATGAACATGTATGTTTTTTCTGACTTTAACTCACAGACAAACAGGATGTGGTAATAGCCAAGGTTGAACCATGGAATAGCATCAGAGTCACTTTCAACATCCCACCAGATGCCGCCATAAGATTACGTCAACTAGCACAGAATGGTGACCATGCCTTACAGCAGTTAGGTATCCTCAGTGTGCAGATTGAAAATGGAGATGTCATACAGGTGCCTGTTAGTGCAACTGGTGGACAGGCAAATCAACAGCAGGCTCAACCACAGATAGCAGCCCCTGTGAGAAGTGAAGCAGCACAACCAATGGTAGCGGCATCAGCAGCACCAACATTCACTGGAGCCACACCTATTCGTTATGCAAGTGAAATTATGGCTCTACAGCAGAACCGTCTTGCAGCATCTTCTGTTGGCATTCCCCAAAGCTCTGTACCTCAGCCTGTAGAAAGCTTGCAGAGCATGCAGAGCTTGCAGAACATACAGAACATACAGAATATACAGAGTCAGGTGAGGCCTCCAATAGCTCTGAATCAACCACAGCAACCTACTCAACAACAAATGGTAGGTATACCCTCACCACAGATTGGAGGGCCAACTTTACAGCAACAGCAGCAGCAACAACAACAGCAGCAGCAGCAGCCAACACCACCTGTGTCTGGAATCCCATGGGCAGGTATGCAGGAACAACAGCAAAGGCAACAGCAAATGAGGCAAAATATCTGGAACCAGATGCCAATCCCAAATTTAGTGCCATTTAACATGCCCACTGGCATTCCTCAACAAAGGCCACAGCAGCAACAGCCCCCTCCAAAGAAAAAGAAAAAACGAGTCAGAAAAAAGAAAGACAAGAATGAACCACCACGTCCCCCAGTTGGCCAGCCTTTATTACCAGTGCCTGATGTACCTCAGCTTCCCCATATATTGCAAGATCCATCAGACAATTTCCCCAAAGCACCTGATCTGTCTCTTCCACCAAGTATCCAGAACAATCCCATAAGTCCAAATGTATCCCCAGCAACAGTACCAAACACTGCTGCAACAGTACCTGGGGCAATGCCACAAGGAACTCAATTCCCTTTTGTTGATGTACAACAGCTTCAAAGACAATTAGCAAGTGGTCAACCTCCAACATCACTTCAGCAAGCACAGATTTCTATGATGCAAATACAGCAGAGAAAACCTGATGTAACTCTCACTAGCCCACTTTTGGTAAATCTACTACAGAATGAAATAACAACTACACAATTCCCATTTGTAAATCAAGCTGGAAAAGGTATTAACACTACCACCACAACAATGGCCTCACAAAACAGTCAAGCCAATGCTCTGGGTAAAAATGGGCATTTTATGCCCGATGCATCTATTGCTGCCACCATTGCAGGTACTATTTGTGCTACATCAGCTGCATCTGCCATATTGAACCCCAGTGCAACCATGCCTAATGTGAGTTTGGGGTTAGCAATGACGCAGTTAGTATCAATGAGTCAGACCAGTCAGCACACACATGGTACTACACAATTACAGACTGGTGCAGGACAACTTGGACAACAACAAGGACAACCTGGAGAGCAGTTAGGACAGCCACCAGGGCAGCAGTTGGGACTACAATCAGGGCAACACCTAAGGCTTCAAACAGGACAACAACAGCTTGGGCAGCAGACAGGACAACAGGCAGCACAAGCTAGACAGCAACTGGCACTACAACAACTACAGCAACAACAACAACAGCTTGGACAAGAAGTAGGGCAACAGAATGTACAACAATCAGCACATACGGTGTCACAAGGACAAACAACTCAACCAGCTAATGGCGCTTTGCAAACACCAAGAAGCACACCACAACCAGATCAAAGTGGACAAGTTTCACAGGCTATGGTGGGTAATCAAGGTGTACAGATCCATCCACAAATAGGTATGCTATCTACTTCCCAAGCGGGACAAATCTCAACACAGACAAATCAGTTGATGGGACAACCAGGACAAATCCGAACTCAGTCACTTCAAATGATGTCCCAAGCAGGGCCAACACAAACCCAGCCCGGACAAACATCAAAGGCAGGACAAATTCAACCACAACCGATTCAAGGTATGCCACAAGGTGTCTCCCAGCAGGAACAGATTGCAACGCAACAGGGATTGCAAACTCAGAGTCAAGGCAACATCCACTCATCTCAATTACCACGTTACCCAATGCAAGGAGTATCACAAGCAGGTCAAATGCCTACAGTTCCTGCTCAACAGCAAATGATGCAACTGGGTCAAAGGTTACCACAACCATTCCAAATGCCATCACACCCTAGCCAAATGCAAATGCATCAGGGTCAAATTATGTTACAGCAAGGTCAGAGGCAACCTCAACCTAACCAGATGATGCAACAACCACCACCCCAAAATCAAATGATGGCACTCGGTGGTCGAATGACCTCTCATATGGGACAGATCACTTCTCAAGCAAGCCAAGTTCTAGGACAGCAGGGTCAAATGCAGCATTCTGGACAAAGATTGCACCATCAAGGTCAAATAACTTCACAAGCCAATCGGATGCAATCTCCATATAGTAATAATCAAACTCATTCATCTCTGCAAATGCCATCACAACCAGGTCAGATGCCAATAAATCCAGGCGATATGATGAGACAAATGGCTCTTCAATCACCATACCAGAGAATGGCTCCAGCAGGTCAAAGATTTCCACAACCTGGACAAAGATTCAGTCACCAGGTGATATGATGCCACCTCAAGTTAATCAGATGCATGTACGGCCGCCAAATCCAATGCCATCTCCACAGGGTAATACAATGGCTCATTTTGAACAAATGGCAACAAGCTTGGGTCAAATGTCACATCAATCAAATCAAATGGCTAATCAAACAGGTCAAATGCAAGGACAGCAAGGTCAAATCTCAACTCAGGCGAGTCGTATGCTGGGTCAGATTACTACACAAGCAGGTCAAATGACCTCCCAAACAGGTCAATTAAATCCAGAACAGATGGGACAGGTGGCAACTCAGCCAAGTCAATTGACAGGGTATCATAGTCAACCTCAAACTCAAGCAGGACAGATAACCACACAGCCTAATCAGCCGTCTTCTCGGGCATCTGCAACAGTGCAACCCAATCAACAGTCTACACAGAGTTCAACAACTGCTGTACCACCAGTTATGCCAACAGTTTCATCTGTCATGGCATCACAGTCAGAACAGCAGCAACAACTTGCTAACCTTACACATATGGCATTACAAGCTGGTATGGAATCAGTTCAACAACAGGTAGTAAAACAACAGTGCCAAGTCAAACTACAACCCATTCTGCTGTGGCACAAGCAGGGCAGCCTGGATCAGTGTCTCAGATGAGTGCTGTAGCAAGTCAGCAACCTTTTGCAAGACAATCAACTGCAGGTGTAATACAAAGTCCTGCAACACTACCTAGTACAGCCACACTACCTAGTACAGCTGTATCAACCAGCACAGTCACAGAACCAATTCAAACCACAAAACCATTTGCCGACAGCTCAACTTCATCAGGAATACAAAGTCAATATCCGGGTACACCTGCAGCAACATTCCAAGGAGGACGGCTTAACCCGACTTTCACAAGACCAGAACGACCACCTAGAGGACGGGGTGTTAGAGGAAGGGGTCGAGGTGCCCGGGGTGGAAGAGAAAGTACACAAAGAGCACCAAGACATCTTTCAGATGCATCTTTACCAGCTGATATAATATCAGAACCGCCAGCTGCTTTTGATGAAGAAACAGCTTTGGCAAGCATGACAGAAGAAGAACGTGATGTCATGGCTGCTGCTGCTAAAATTGCAATGGAAGCAAAGAGGGATTCTGTTCCAAATGGAGATCAACTGACTCAACAACAAACACAAATGCAGCAAATGATACAAAGAGGAGAACAAATGGCAAGTAATGTAGGAAGAGCATCTCCGATTGTAACAAGTGCAGCAAGAGTCGCTTCGCCTAGGACATCATCACCAAGAGGAGCTTCTCCAGTGACTAGCACATATGGAAGCTCTCCAAAGGCAGCTTCTCCAAGAATACCATCTCCTGCATCTAGTGGTCACAGAGGAACATCATCTAGATCATCTTCCCCAAGAGTTGCATCGCCAAGGGCAGGATCACCTAGGTCTTCGTCTCCCAGAGGAGCACCATCACCTAATGTAACAAATCAATTGAATCCGCAATATGCTGTGAAAACGGAATCTGCAGTCATGCAACCACATTCTCAGTCATTTCCATATGGTCTAGGTCCTGGTTTGGCCACAACCGATGCACAGTCCACTTATCTAAGCCAAACAAGTAGGATGGCTCAAGGTGGTAGACGACAGCCATCCCCTGTAGTGTCGGCTCCATTACCATCAAGTACTCTTGCTTACACGCCTACAGGTGTTCCTATGCAGCCAGAATCGGGTGTATTACAGTCATCTACCCAAATTCCATCATCTACTGCTTGTGATACAAAAATTAACTTACCTGTACATGGCCAACATATTTTGCCTACTGAGGGTCAGCTACTACCCACACCTAAGGCAGAACAGTTTGGGAAACAGTCAATTGATTCTGTAACAAAAGTAAATAAAGTAGAGCCACCTCAATCTGTTCCGGGTGTTGCAAATACAGGCATGATGCAGGGACAACATATTGGATTATATCAACAGGTAGCATTAGGGCATGGAGTGCAAATGTCAAAACCACCTGAGGTACGTATTCCAAATCCTTTGCATCAAGGAATGCAGTCTGTGCCACCTCTTCCAGATGCAGAAACATTTGCTCAAGACATCCAAAGGCTCGCTTTTGGTGTAGGTGTAGGTATTCAACGAACTATAGGTGCAAGTACAGCTCCAAGAGCAATTACTGCAGAAGGGATTTCATTTATGCACAAGCTTACCACTCCACCTACAGCTAATAAAAAGTCACGTTCAAGTTCGCCTAAAGGTGAAGCCCAAACCCAGCAAGGACAAACAGAAGAGAGCAAGAAAGATGAAGACTCAAGATTGAAGGCATTATTAAGTGAAATTCAGCCAGATTCATGTCCAGTGAAAGGAAAAATAACATTGGCACCAAATTCTTCTGGAACAGACCAGGGCATTGGCATTGAATCATGCCCAATGGTAAACCATCCATTAGTGAAACAGCAACAGAGTTTCAGTACCATACCTGATGAATCTGGACAGTTAGCTTCAACATTTGGTTCAGCATGTGGCCCACCACCATCATCTACAGCTGCCTTAAATCTACCACAAGTACAGCAAATGTCGGGTTTTGCATTGAGTACTAAGGATGCTAAAGGCATGATGACACATCTCTCTAATGCAGATGGATCAGTAATGTCACTACCCAGACCCAAACAACCTGCCCTTCCTCTTCTTACATCTGCAATCAAGGATTCCTTTGTTGAGCCAAGTTCAGGTGCTCCATTTTCTGCCCAGTTATTAGCTTCACAAGTAAACCCAAAAACAGATGTTTCAGCAACAGCAACTACATCCCATGGAGTGTTTGTTACACAAGCTGGCTCAATTATTACACCTTCTGAATCTAGTGCTTCCACTACTGTATCATACTCAAATATTCCTATTGAAAGTACTAGTTTTACAGCACCATCAACTCTGATTACCGACACCCATTTCTCCTCTACTGCTACATTAAGTGAAACCAGCTGTACATTAGGTGGAACAGCCATTACATCTCAACCTCAACCTGAGTTGTCATCAACAGAACACACTCAAAATACACCAGAGCTCAATTCTCAAGCAAAATTACAGACAAAGGAAACAAGTGCAGCATTGACTCCTACAAATTTACACAGTAAGACAGGGGCACCGGCAATAGGACTTGCACATGCTCAACATCCTGATATCACAAGACAGACCAACTTTGTTTCTGCTGTTGGCAGTGTTCCACCAAGTTCTACACAACTGCAGCACCATACGACAGCAGCAACCAAAGTAGGCGCTGCTCCAAAAGATCTAGAGTCATCTTCAAACACAGGGGTGGCAACTCATGATGGGAAGTTATCTCCAGAAACTATATTATCTGGAAGAA
Organism: Ophioderma brevispina; assembly: GCA_023653785.1. NCBI lineage: Eukaryota > Metazoa > Echinodermata > Ophiuroidea > Amphilepidida > Ophiodermatidae > Ophioderma > Ophioderma brevispina. The sequence goes on along the minus strand of JAMKCH010029891.1, from coordinate 7,902 downwards.
GCACATCCCCTTCAGGTAATGTATCACCTGGATCTTCATCGTCAACATTTTCTAGTGCTAGTGCCCTTCTTAGCTCAATGGCAAAAACTGCTGCCAGTGGAACATCAGCAATACCTAGTATCTCACCTGGAAATGACAATCAACAAGCATCTGGAGTCTTGGAAGATATGGATCCAATTGCAGGTGTACTACAGAACACACAAACAGGAACAACTGATGTGGCTCCCAAATTAATGTCGCACTGTACACCAGATTCAGCTCTAGAGGCACTGAAACAAACAACTCAAAGCATGGCTAGCAAAGCTGAAGAAAGTGATACACCAGCCCCTTTAGATGGAGCTGCATCAGCAAGTCCAAGTGATACGCAGGATGTTGCCCCCACCCTTCCTAAATTACAACAGCAACCTGATACTTTAAGAGTAAAATCAATGTCAGCACCTAAATCTCCAAGATCACCTGGTGAACCACCTAGCTTGTACCGCAAAGTATAATGAGTGTTCCTAAACCAAGTACTGCACCTTTAACAAAACCATCATCAAGTAGCTATATATCTAAGCCATCCATGCTCTCCTCTGCTCCAGTGCTTAAGCCCCAAATGTCAGCACCAATGCCCACAAGTCTAAAATCAACTCTGCCAAGTTTAGATTATTCACCTAAAGACAAATCTAAGCCATCCCAAGTAACAATATCTTTTTCAAAGATAAACCAGTTCCACCAACATCAGAATGCTCCGTGGGTATGACACATAGCAGTTCAGAAGGACTTATAAAAAAGCCACAGAACCCACAATACTTAAACCTGCTAGTGCATTAAGGACCATTGCAGAAATTACCAGATGAAACTCAACAGCCAGTTGCATCTTTTTCACCAGTACCAAGTGATACTAAAGCAGGTCCAACAGGTGTTTCAGTATCCGATTTTTACAGGAGTAAATCTCACTTACCAGTACAGCAAAGTAGTGGTGGTTCTGAATCATTCTCTGAAACTCCTGTAACACAAGTGCCTCCTGCTAAGACACTTTCTACTTCATCTCAGGACCCAAAGGAATCTTCGCAAATACAAAAATCTGAGGTGGATACTAGAAATAGGAAACGTTCACACAGTGGAGATGGTGGTGGTGAAAACAGAGCTAAACAGGTCTGTGAAGGATCTGAAAAATCATCTGCATGTGAAGCAACTCCACAAGGATTATGATAGTTCATCTCAAAATACTCAAAAACAAGATCATTCATCAGTAAAGTCACATCAAGCTAGACCAGCTGGTGTGAACCTTAGAAGATCATCAGAATCAAGATTTGATGCTTCAAAGAAAGAAAGTGAAACTACAGCTTCCCATGTCAGGACTAGATCTTCCAGTGGCAGCAGTGTCACAAGAGAAGGTGACTCAGAAAGAAGAGACAGCACGTCAACCAGATCAGCAGATAAAGATTCATCACATGAACAGTCAACTAGGACTCTTCGTCAGCGACCAGACCCACATGCTGCCACCAAAGGAAATGTTCCAGGTCGACGATCACCGGCTGAAACATCAAGGAGTCGAGAAAAAGATGAACCGTCGCTGTCTACGAGGAGTAGTCGTAGAGGAGAAAGAGACCAATCACCAGAAACACCTGCCACTAGAAAACGAAGCACAAGATCGGTTGGAAAAGGTATTTGTTAGTGTCATATCTTTTATACTCTTGTAGAATTTTAGTAAGGGAGACTTCACAACATTTGTTAATGCAATACAAGGTGACCCAATAAAAACTTCACCCAAAATGAAAGTGATATTTTTCCACTTTCTGTAGTTTGATATCTCTGTATTTTATCATAAAGTATGGGTAATAGAGCATCTTACCTGAATTTTTTTTTGATGTTGAATGTTCGCAGGTGTTCTGACGCTCCTATTTTTGGGTAAAGTTTTTTATTGGGACACCCTGTAGAAAGCTAATCCTAGTGGCATTCACCTTGTTGTGAAGCCATCCCATGTACCAATAACCTGCTTAAAAAATGTGATATAGCCTAACAATAATGTGTTAATTTTTCCTCTTAATTGAAGGATCATGCCTTAAAATATCAACAACTTCACTTTTTAAGTAAAAAAAAAGAACATTTTACAAAAAGTAGGATTAGAACTCAACTTTTTACCTGTGCAAATGAGCTAATTAAGGTAAGACTTCAAAACCATTATGCATCCACATTCCATATCTGCAGTATGTGATATTTTCATTAAATTTGTTTCACTGGTTTTTAAAACAAGCTAAGTAAGTTTTTCGTTGAATTTAGGCACTATTTTGACTATTCCAAATATGACAATTAAAGGTGCAACTAGATATTTTAAGGCATCCATATATTGTGTCATATGTAGTGATTTCATATAGATTTGATGCGGAATTGAATTCTTGTATTTGGCTACAGAATTGTCTTAAAATGTCAATATGGCAATATAAAACCTAGGCTGAATTTTGTATCTGCTCCAATACAAACTTGGAGATTTCATAATTTTTGTAGCAAAGAAGTAATTCTCAACTTAATCCTTTCAGATGGGACACACTGTGGAGGTAAGTCGGTGGTGATTTTGGGGTCGCTTGAGGTGATTTGTTGTGCATGTGGTACATAGATTAGTTGGGTCATTTGGAGCAATTTCGTGACCGTGAAGAGCAGAGCATCATTTCTCAGTGGATTTGTCTTCTCTGAAGGTTAATGAACAAATAAAGCGGGGTGCCCCTCGTGAAGTGTGGGCAGAATCCAGGAGGGGAGAAAATTCATGATACAGGGGTCAAAAATAAAAAATGCTTGGATTGCTGTAAAAAGGTAACCAAAGTGTCTGTCTTGTCACAAGGATTAAAAAAAATATAGTTTGTACTACTTACAACTTATGGTTATGGAGATATAACACAAAAATCATCAAATGTCAAAGGTCATCACGAAAGGTTAAATCTTAAATATTGCTCCGATTTCTTCGAAAATGGGCTCAAATTGTTCATCTTTTCTCAGAGACTGCAAAAGCAATAAAAACATTTTGCACCGTCTAACATATTTTTAAAATTCGGAGATCAATAAAGGTCAATGGTGTTGACCTTGTTTGTCAATTATCTTGATAAACGAATACAAATGAGTGTCAACTACTTTTGTTGCAATCCCTGTGGAAAGGTTAACAATTTGAGACTAGTTTTAAAGAAATCGGTGCAATATTAAAGATTTAACCTTTGGTGATGACATTGACAAATTTTGTCTGGGATCTCAGGTTAAACCATACCTTGTAGGTAGTACAAACTATACCTTTTTTTAATCCTTGTAACAAGAAGAACACTTGGTTACCTTTTTAAAGCAATCCAAGCATTTTTCATTTTTGACCCCTGTATTATGAATTTTCCCCCTCCTGGATTCCACCCACACTTTCTCGAGGGGCACCCCCGCTAAATTTGTTCATTAACCTTCAAACAAGCCAAATCCACTGAGAAATGATCTCTGCTCTCCACGGTCACGGAATGCCCCAAATGACCCAACTAGATTTGTTTGAAGTTTTGTTTTTATGTTTTTTGTGCATATCAAACGCACTGGGTAGCTTAATGTATTGAAATACAGGACTGCAGGCTGATTAAAAAAGAAGTTACTGATTTTTGTCATGGTTTAGAAAAATATTTAAAAAAGTCTCTGTAAAGTAATATATTATTGCAAAGAGCAATTTTTGAAGGTCTAAAATTAAAAAAAAAAATTTGCATGTGCCAAACCCACGTTCCACTCATGTAAATAAAATTGCCCATTTTCCCGACTGTACACATCTGGGTAACTTCATAATAATAATAATAATAATAATATTTAATTCTTATGATACGCAACAAATCCACCAAAGTGCTCGGGGCAAAGAAGAGATCGGCAACCATTTTCATGTACTACACTGGCTTCGCAAGGAATTGATCCGGGCCGCATTGGTGAAAGGTGAGTGGATGAGCCACTACACAAACCCTGTCTTCATCAGTTTCTGTTGATGCCAAATCAATCAAGTGTGAAAAGTCTAGATCCATTTGTTTGCAACTTTAAGTTCAGCTTTTATATACCTACTCAAGACCCTAAATCAAACATTTATTAAGTTCATCTGTGTATTCATCGAGTGTGTGGTCTAACTATTTTTCATCGCAATGTTTTCGCAATTTTTTTGTTCAAGAAGTGCACAACAAATGAATGTTTTTTAAGGGAAGTCTACCAGATAAACGCCTGCTTGAGACTTGGCAGATTCAAAATGTTGATATTGAGTAAATAGTTTGAATGACATGTGCAAGTGTTTGTTCACAGCTTATTGTTTGGGGTTGTAAATAGAGACTGATGCAATTACCCATATGTGTAAAGTCAGGAAAATGGATTGTTTTATTCACATTAGTGTAACTCCATTTGCATGAGCACATTCAAAAATGCTTTTTTTATTTAGACACGCAAACACTGCTCTTTCTAATGACATTTTAATTCATAAGGAATTCTGCTACAGAATTTGCACTAAACGACAATTAAAAGAGTAACCTTCATTGACCGGCCTTTATGTTGGATGGTGGGTTACAATGTGTAGGTCCAAGGCTTTTTAGTGTTTACTATGGGGCCTTTTGTTGTGCATGCACGTGATATAGACTTAAAATTTTGTCTAGCTCTTTAGTGCATTGAGAGTTCAGGTTCATGTATTGAAACTGAGTTTCATTTGTGCAAGGTACATATGTGGTGATCAGGACTAATTAGGATCATGTTGAAGAGTTTTAGAGTAAAGAGGATGAAACTTTAGTTTGTTTCATATTTTGTATATGCTTGAAGGCGCTTTATGGTTACAGAGGTAGGAGGTTAGTCTTTTCATAGGTCATTTGGGGGTCCATAAGGTCCACATGAACAGGAGTGTGTGTATGTTGACGTTAAACTTTTTATTGCATTGATGGATCAGGTTTATATTTTATATACTTTTAGTCCAAGCTCCAGATCATATGACCTTTTAATATTAATATTATAACATTTTCATGGTTTCTAGACCTTTTTGTCTGCGATTAATCCAGTGGGTGCCAGCCAGCAAGAAACCTAAGCCTTTGTGAAGACACCAAAATTCAAGGGCACCAAAACCCTAACAAAATTCTGTGGGTAGTCAAAACGCCCTTGCAACTAATTAAATTATTGATTAGTAACCACGAATAAGAAAATTCAATTGGTTTACAATACCATATATCTATATTTTTGACTGTAAAATGGTAACATGGCAAATGTTTTAATAGACACCTAATTTTGCAGGATAACTGATTGATTTTATTTTTTTCATGGCCCATTTTGATTTTTGTTTTCTACAAAAATGTTCCAGAGTTTCCTATCAGCCCCATGCATGGGATTCCGATCGGCTGAAAATCAATGGTGTACCCAAGGATCGTCAAAACGGGTGGGTGGGGGGGTACGAAGCAGGTTAAAAAAAAACCTGTGTTATCAACCCAACCTGTTATACTGGCTCTTTACTCTTGTACACTTGGAGATTAGCCAGGGAGTGTGTACACAAGGCCACTTGATAAAGCATATCCTACTTGCTACAGGATTTCTGGTATGAAAGAGTCTGCAGCTTTGCGAAACTCCAGTTTTACACTTCACTGCCACCCCCGTTCTGACATTTCTGGTACGCCACTCAAAATATCTGGTCTAGAACATTGAACAACGTATGTCCTAATATCCTGCATTATCATGAACCTGTAGCTTGCTATGTATTTGACAAGCTTATGGAGGGTACATGTACAGTTGTGGAGGTTATGGGTCACTTTGTGTGTGTGTGCATGTCTTGTATATACACAGTGGTTAAAATTGTTGTCTCAACAAAAAACTTTTTTGTTTTTTTGTATTGTAGTGATGGATCAGGTTCAAGTATTGAAAGTATTTATGGGAGGTACCGTTAGTGTTGAGGTTCAGGGTCCATTTAGTGATCACAAAAGGGTCATGTGGAACAGTTTTTTGTATAGTTGCTGAAACTTTTAGTAGAGTGTGGAACGGGTTCTATTTGGTTTTATAATGGGATGCAAATTCGACAGTGGCGTACCGACCGGGGCAGGGGGCAAGTTGCCCCCTCTGGCTCGGAAGCGGACGATATGGACCAACGATGCTTTTTCATCCCTCTTTTTTCGGGCATTTTTGACCAATTTCAGCCTAAATTTGGGCCAAAATAGGTTAAATTTTGCGATTTTCTCTGCGGCTAGCGCGCATTCGTCAAATTCAGACTTTAATTGGAGCTTTACCAGGACAATTTACGAATTTTGCCCCCTCTGGCGTGAAGACTTGGAAATTTTGCCCCCTCTTGGATCACTGCCTCGGTACGCCACTGAAATTCGACAAGAATCTGAGAATTTTCATGATTCGAAACTTAATTACGGAGATTAAAATGTTGATCTCTAAAATCTGATCGTCTTGTTCACACAGTGTATTTATGACAATCGTCTATCCCCTTGATTCTCAGATGAGGCAGTGGGGGTCAATTTTGATTCGTTGTGAAGTGCATCAAATTGTACCCTAAGCTTGGGTATGCACTGAACAAGTTATTGGTAGCATATCTGAGGTCCAAAATGTGGATTTTTGGAGTCATTTTCTCCATATCTTGTGACATTCTGAAAGAACGTCACAGTGGTGCTCGCCCATTGTGGTCTTGTTTGGAACCTTGAAGAGGGAACTGAATTTGGCCAGTTTGTTGATTTCTCTTTCTTTCCATAAGGCTAAAACCATCTGGTTTTTTGTTCTCGTTCATACCCTTAAGGATCCTGTTGGAGGTTGTTTTTTTTTAGTGTCTTCCTGTCAATATGTCTGGATTAAAGACACAAGTAGCGATTGTTATATCAGGGAAGTCAAAAAAAACTAAATATTTATTTTTTTGTTTGGCATATTTTGTGGTGTGTCCCGCGACATTATTAAGAGCACACCTCAACAGGGATAGAAATTGGCAATTATGTCTAAAGAAAATTGGCTTTAAATTGTGATTGTAGATGATTTAAGTGCATACAATTGAGTGTGGTCTTTACATTTGTATACTAGTACTGCTATTTTCTTCCTACTTTTCAAGGTTTGATATTAAAAAATGAATGTTTTTTTTCCGATTCCTTACATTTTTAAGGTTAGTTTCAACAAAACTTAAATGTTTCATTTTTTCAGCCAGATGTACTGGTAACTAATTTGAGACAGATTAAATCCAGCTTGTTGATATCTGGCATATTATCCACAAAAAGGTCAACAAGTTTACGCCATTTTTTTTTTAATGCAACCAAACTTGGTATCATGTTTTCACATGAAACTACTATATATCCACATAATCCATGTAATATATTCCCAGTGTTGCTTCCTTGCTCTGTGTTATTGGAGGGGTGGTTTACCAGACTGTTTCTACAAATGTTCATGTTTTCCAGAATATTATCAGGGGTTATTTCCAGCTGTTATCAAAGGCAAAGGTGAATTTCCTCCATTGTTTGTGTCCTTGACATGGCTCGATTCCCTTTAGTGCCGGTCAGGGGCTGGAGGAAGTACAAGTCATCACTGATTTCTGTCTTCTTGGTTTGCAGACCATGTAATGACAACCCAAAGGTTGACCATTGACCACAACTTTTCGGTAATATTCCTAACTACAGTTTAGTCTTTAGGACAAGGGGATACTATCTGTGAGCCTCGCCTGGGTCCTATCATCGGTATGAAATGGCAAAAAGTCAACAATTTGTCATGATTTCTTCTTTGTGGGCGCCAGGCATACTTAATTGTTCGGTGTAGGCTCTAAGTTTGTATGTATGATGTTTGTTTTCTGTCACATTTTGACAAAAAAGGGCGAACCTTGGACACAGTTATTACCTATGCAAGTGTTGATGGGTAACATGCATTTAAATAGTTCATTTGCATATTTGTTTCTGATTGGCCAGCCCACATATTTCTTTTAATAGTGAG
>JAMKCH010029890.1:0-16694 GCA_023653785.1 Ophioderma brevispina | reverse complement strand
TTAAACATACTAAGAAAGTTTAAACGGTTGGTAGGAGGAAATACCTCATGGATGGCAGGATCGGCACATCCATGAGGAATTTTTCTCACCCGCTACAGGCACACCTTTCAGAGTATGTTGAAAAGAAAAAAGTTCCACTCATGTAGGACTAACCTGGTTTAAACCAGGTCTAAAGTTAGACTTCTTTGGTATACCAGTCATTATGCAAAGTGATTGGAAATTATTAAATAAAAAGAGATCAGTGATCTTACAAATACCGTGTTGTTCCTAATAACACCCATGACTCAATAAATGCCCCCCACGATTTTTGGATAAAACAATCAAGAAAATGAAGTTAAGCTTACCTAAATCACATGATTTAATGGCAGGACGGTCGTAATCCATATAATAATCTCTGTGTGCTCAGTTGTAATAGTTTAATGTATGGAACTTTGACTCAGCAGAGTGTGCACAAAAAAGAGTCCCCTGCTTGTCGTTGGATTTTTTGGTAATCAGCAACCAAAATAAGCGTGTGTAAGGTGATTTTGCAGGATTTGGACTTTCATTTTTGACCGTAATAAACGCCCTCCCTTTTGAAAAATGCACCCCCCCAGGGACGCTTATTAGGAATAATACGGTAGTCCATTAACTAATTCTTTGTGGGATTCATTTTAGAGGGTAATAACATCACGACATTGTTCTGGTTGCACACCCTTGAAATATTCTACAACTTTTCTTACACTAATCCTTATACTATCTTCTGATTGGGTCATCCACATAAAATAAAATGATAAACATCAAGTAACCCTATATATGAACAGACTATAGGTAGTTATTTATTAATTTTCATTTGGGCAATTACCATAATACACACATAAAAAGGGGGACCAGCAGGCGAGGCTGCCAGGGCACAAAAAAAGTGAGAACAACTGACACTGAAAGATGTGCATACCCACCTTGCTACTGTAAATATGAAATACAAAAGAATAAGAGTTAAAAAAGTAGAAATCGTTATTAAAAGACATAAAACATATCATAAAGCAACGCACCCCACGGGAGGTAGCCCCTCATGCCCACACCACCAGCAAAACACATTAAACTTCCCTCACCCACAAAATACCACCACCACAAAACACACATAGCACACACCTGCATACATTATACCATATGATACACTATAGGAACACACACACACAATGGGCAAACATAATCACATGAAAATACTGTACTGAAAGAACTTATTGCACAGACTTCACTACCAGTCTCAAATGGCCCACTAAAAGCACAAGATAGTGTCCCCCCCCCCCACCCCCCCGCACACATGGAATTTACAAAATGAGGAATTTGTTTGAAATGATCACGCAATTTAAACTTGAAACAATTAAAAGTTTGCATGCACACAAGGGACTCGGTGACATGGTATGGTAAATCAGACCATTTCTTAGGGAAGTGCTGAAATCTGAGTGAGCGTAGGGCATCGGTTCTGCTTTGAGATGGTGGAATTTGATATGTTGAGTGGTCTGTGTTCACTGCAGATTTTATCAGGGAGGGCATGGAAATCGGTACAACCAACAAGTGCAAAGGCACTTGGCCAAAGACAGAGGGACAGTATTACGTCTCTGGGATAGATAACCAAGGTTGAGACGTTCTAAGCGGGCCACATATTTGTCTTGTTCTCTACGCCTTTGGTGCAGAATTGCCTCTGAGTAGCAGTTCTTTACACACGTTCAAGTGCATTTTTAAGGTTTGGAGTATGAGGAGACCAAATGGAAAATAGTCACGAATTGGGAGGAGAACCATGGTACGGTATAATTGGAGGCGACATCCGGATGACTTTACCGGATACATGCCTAATGAAACAGAAGTTGTTATTTTTACTCCTAGACAACAACCTTTAACTTGAATGTCCATTTCAGATATTTGGAAATGATGACACCAAGAAGGGGCAGAGAATCAACTTTATTAGGCACATCATTAATAGAGTAAGGAGGGACTGGATAATAGTTACGTTTTTCTAGAGATTGACACGAATGTTTTACCTTTGGTGGGATTTAATGAAGTGCATTTTGGTGAGACAGCTGATTACTTTGTTAAGCTCAGATTGTAACTTCTTAACATCACATCACTTTGAATTGTACGATATAAAATGCTATAAAAAGTGTCATCAGCAAAAGGTCCTATGCCAGAGGTTAGATGCTGTCATAGATCATTGACCTAAATGGTGAAAAGAAGTGGACCCCCAACAGACCCCTGAGGGATCCAGAGAGAATGGGAAACCCAATCAGCAGTGTGCCTCTGAAGGTAAACCTTTGGACACGGGCCTAAAACAAAAGATTGATCCGGAGAGCAGATGACCTCTAATACCACTGTTTTACTGAGTTGGAAATTAATGTTGTTATGTGATATAAGAGTCAAATGCTGACTGCTGTAATCAAAGTGCAAATAAGATCGAAAAAACTTGTGTAAAGCTTACTGTCAAGAGGGCCAAGGAGTTCATTGTTTACAAGCAACAATGTCTGCAGCATGAGAGTCCTGTTTAAAGCCATGTTGGCCTGTTAGAAGAAGACCATCATTATTTGCGAGTGGCCATGAAGGTTACCAGCTCTGATATATCAAGCATTTGCAAATTATACTAGTTAATGCAATCGGCCTCAATTAGTAACAACAGAAAACGATTCCCCTTTTTGGTAAATGGGAACAATGTTGGCACGTTCAAACCACTTGGAAGCAGGCCGAGCTGAAGAGAAAGAGTAAACAAAATTGGAAAAGAACAGAGGCAATCTGACAGAGCAAAGCTTTAGCATCCTAGCTGATATACATCAGGGCCAACAGCACATCAGTTTTTTAGATGTATTACTACACTGAACACCTGCTTTGCAGTCACAGAGATACTATGCAATGGGATGATAGAACAGGTAAGATGGCGATGTGGAATCAGCTTCATCAGAGGTTGGCGTTGTAAAATAACTTGCAAAGTTTGCGTTCAAAGTTTTAGCAATTTTGATTGGGTCAGAACATAATTTGTTATCATTTTAAAGACGCTTGACGTCAGGTTCATGTTTACGACCGCGAACAAATGACCCAGAACCGTTTTGTGCAAATAGGCCGGCATTAAGAAGAGAGCGCAAATGATACTGATGGCAGAGTTGCATTCCCGTTTGTAACTTTGTTGCGGATCTTCTTAAGGAGTCCCAATCGAGTGAAGTTGAGAGACTTTAGCCTGCGTCGGAAAAGACCATTGTTTTTTGGAAATTAGTTTATGCATTTCTTGGGTAATCCGTGGCTTGGGACGTTTACGTTGACGGCGCGTAGGAATAGAATCCCGAACACAAGCCATGAAAAATCAACAAATTTATCCCAAGCTGCATCAATATCAAGGGACAGTAACGAATCCAAAGCGTGCGCAAAACGAATTTTGTAGTTTGACTTGATCGGCTTTTGCATTTACATAAAACAAGTCGGAGAGGTTCTGAAGGCGCTTGGATTTCCACGGATGCGGAAAACTTGACCCCCAAATGGCGGACTCCAATACAGCTTGTAACATTAACATTACAAAATAAGATCAAGGTCTGGAGGTGAAGAGTAGATCCAGGATACTACCATCATCCGGATTAATTGCATTGTGACGAGGGCGAATTATTTCGTGAACAAGTTGGGAGAGGCAATTGATGTTAGGAGATTAAGAGGTCCGAGGTAATAAAGGGGATCTACGACTATGAGGCACCCAATCCACATTAAAATCGCCAAGAACTATGATGCCACGTATGATGGAGAAGAAAACAAAGTATCCACAAAATGTCCAGGTCTTGGATGCCATTGACGGCATCTTCAGTACGGTATACTACACCACAGAGCCATTTTTCATTCTTCAGGCGAAAAAGACACCCATTTGATTTAAGCAGTGTCTCCAAGAGGTGGAGTATCCATACAGTTGGATTCCAACTTCAGGTGACATTGCCAGAAGAACTCCACCACCTCTACGTTTTTCCGATCACTCCGAAAAATCAAGTAGTCCTGAAGACCAGCCGGGTGTGTGACAGAACTGTTGAGCCATGTCTCAGTTAGAGCAATAATGGATGGAGAGTCAGTTTGAACAATAGTTTACTATAGCATACCAAAAAAAATTACAGCAGACAAAAAACATGGCCTTTAATGTTCTGTATGTAAACATGCAAACATCATTTGTTTAGATTTCATCATCCTGAAGTTGTTATTGGTATGCATTATTTTCCTTAGAATTACGCTGTAGGCATGTTCAGTAACATACCATACATGTACCGGCAAGGCAATATGGGGGATTGGAAGTATCCCCTAGCGTTTATCCAAATCAGTTGAACCCTACCAGGACCATGCTAGTCTTTGTCAAAGAAGCCCGCCTTTTTATACACCACCGCGAGCGCGCCGAAGGCGCGTGTTGAACGCTGAAGGCGTGAGGCCGAGCCTAGCGGGCGTTTTCGTCAATTGGTATTTCCGTGCAAGCATAATGTGTCCAATCAAGTATGTCCCGTCATCGTAAGCACCGCCCCATTTCATCGATGACACATCTTCAGATACTTGCCAATATCGATACGTCGCCCGTCAAATTACCAGATCGATTTTTGCACGGCCTGATTAGCATACGATGAAAGCGAAATAGTTCACTCGACGAAATTTTTGACAGCTGCGAGTGAGTCCGTACGGTAGGTGAGATGGCAGATGGGCTAATTGTAGCCCAGCTCTGGCAGAAATAAAGTCCCAGTAACGTTATCCACCTTCCCTGCACAAACACACGTGAATATTAGGACATACTAGGGCATACTCAGTCATTTTATCAAATATGCGTACTGCAGTGACCAGTTAAAATTGCCACTCACAGAAATGACAAGTGATGTGAACATTAACTGATGAATACTTACCCCGTATCATCATGCCAAGCAAATGTGACGTGTGGGCGAACATCCAAATTCAAGCCAGAAATGAAGTCTATTTCACAAATTCACGCCTAGAATTTAGGGGACACGCACCGCCTATCTAGACAAGAACGTACCTCGGCAACTTACCATGACAAATTTGACAAGGCAAGGCACTCCAAAATGTCCACATAGCTGCACAATAAGGCTAAACTTTCGTCCGAACCATGGCTGAACTATGCAATGAAACTACTGTAACAATACAACAGGTCACTACATTGAAATTCACATTTATAGTAAACCGTCTCACATCAGTACACGTAGCCGTGGCTTCAAATACGCTCATCTCATATACTCCAGACAGCACCGGGACTCAGCACGGGCTGCAGCTAGCTCGAATAATCCTACACCGTCCACCGGGATCCTACACGATGCATTGTAATTCCACCATGACTTTCACCGGGCCGTTTTCACGGCAGCAAGAGTGTTTGTCATCATTTAATTCCAGCTTGCCGTCTCAGGGATCCTCGCTGTCCATGCTGTATTCGCCTTTGTGTGAATTCGTTACAAAACTCAATATTTAATGGTTATTGATCAGGTCTCAATAACTCGTCTTCTGGTAACTCTTTTAGCGAACGATACATCATCAGTGACCAATCAACGATCGCTATGGTTTCGGAAGAAATATCCCGAAAACATAAGTAACAAGACAGGAAATATTTGCGACAAGGCTTTGATTACGACTCAGCTTTGAGCGGGCCAGAGAGGGGCGGACTCACACAAATGAATAATAATCAACCTTGATTAAAAGGCTTAGACAAATGCAAACCTCTATAAGACACACATTGACACCTTCAGGCACGAAGGTTTCCGTTAGTTGTAATTAGCTGCCTTTGTTTACAGTGAGTTTGAATTTACAGTAACCCTTTTGGGGTCAGAATGTCTTTTTAAAGCAATAATGGCATTTTTTAAAAAAAGCGCCCCCAATTTTCAAAATTTGCTATTATTCACAGTTACGTTTGGTAATTGTCTAGGAATATACCTGCGAACGATGACTGCTAATAAAATGCGATTTATCATAAAATAAGTGATTTAGTAATTAGAATGGGGATCCCAGATTGACCTTAACGGCAGAGCTGGAAATGATTATGCTTTGTCAATCAGAGGAAATAGTGCCCACCTCGAGAAAATAACCAAATAATTGACTTGCCTGAACCAATAAAACAACGATGGATGAGCGGAGACCTGTACATGGGCTATCCGGATATTTTTTTCACATGGAAAGGCCCGTTTACAGCAGACGCTGCTGAATTATTATCTGAGATCTCCGATAATAATTATTCAATATTACAAAATTCTTCGTTTGTAAGAAACACACATTTTCGAGCTTTAACCCATTCACAGGAATAGTACCAGCCCCAGTTACAATGCAACGTGTAAAGTAAAATCTCAATTTTTTTTAAACTTGTTATTTTTTTCTTAAAAAAAATTACTTTATTCAATATTTTGATACGTTTTAAATATGAAAATAAACTTATCATGGGGTTTCCAAATCCAACACTCAATAGAGAATCAGGCAAAAACAAAAAAAAAAACAAGTCATTAAAAAATTCTTGAACTGAAAAATCGCAATAGTAAATGCAGATTTTTTTTTTCATTTTTTAACCACTTTTTCTCCTTTTTCTTTTAAAAAATTTCAATGAATAAAACCTAAACAAATTATGCGGTCAAGAACAATTTCTAAACAAAAAAATGCGCACGGTCTTCTGAGACAAAACTGGTTTTTCTTGTCTAAGGAATTTAATGGATTAGAATTAGTTCAACTTAGGTTGTGAAATCCTTGCTAAATCATTAATTGAATCCTTTAACCCTGAAAGATAAACACAAAAGTCAGCATTTTGAGATGACTTCAATGACTACAGTCATTTGGAAAGCCATCTAAAAACAAAGATTAGGCTGGACTTGGCTAATTTTAATGATTGTTCATGATGCATTTGAATACGGCACCAAATGTAATACTAATACAATCCCGACTCTTTAAACCAAGCCGACCCAGCAATTTCAACCCACAGCAGCTATCTGCAGTTGGAACAATCAAGGCATGGGGTAGTGACCATATTGCTAGTGTTATCTCATAAAAGCGGCGGATGCCGTGTGGTCATTGCTCGGTTAGTCGGGTTTACTAGCGTGCCAACGCTTTGAATCCGGGCGGGGTGATGAATGACCATTTGAACCTAGAACAAAAAGGAAACTCTAAACATTCAGGGTGTTCAAAGGAGAGTTTAAGAAAAACAAACTTGAAGAAAATTGTTAAGTTTTAAACATTGGCGCCAACCATTATGCAATCCGTAATAGAGGGTCGCCACAATTGCATGGTGCAACCCTAAAGTCATCTACCAGAACTCGGATTTTCATCTACGGCCGCCGATTTTTATTGGTTATACATCAGGTTACATGATCTAATTAGCCAATCATAGACATGGAAAGAAAAGCCCCCAAAGTTTGTACAGATATATAAGAGTTTATTTGATTGGTTACTCAGAGGTTATATCATGCTATATCATGTTTTTAAGAGGCCAATCCCAGATATTGTTAAGAAAGGAAAGGGAAAAACTTATTCAGCACCAGACTATCATGCTCTTAACATCCTAGCCAGTTAGAAATTACAAGTGGGTGATGTGATTGACAACGCCTCGTCTCCCACTTCATCTCATCCAAATTGAATTTTGGTATCAAAACAAACTCTTTCCCTGTGTTTCCACAGAACCCAAAAATTCTGGGTCTATGGGTATCTATCCGATAGACCGCCTGGGAAACACCACCAGAATGGATTTTCAGAATCGTAGATCAAAAAAAATCTGATTATCGTACCAGTCTCCTGAGGTAGTCGTTCCAGGTTAGTTCCCAGTTTCAGCGTGGGAAACATGCTGGGTTTCAATAACCGGAAAAGTGATTTTGAGCCAATGCACTGGGCCGACTTTTCCAGACGTCCCGGTTTACAATCCGAATGTGGTGTAGATCGATACTAACCGATGTACGCTTTTGTGGAACGTGCAGGTAAGGCTTTAGCGTTGGATTAATTCAGGGTTACAAATTCTGGGTCTATCGGGAGTGTTCTGTGGGAAACACGGCCGTTGTTTACATAACACCCAGTATGCCTTCCACAGGAGTATATAGGATTCACTGAAAATAGACCAATATCTTGAATGGCACATATATCACAATAGCAACTTCAGCCTCATAGAGATGGTTGGTTGCATTTGCTCAAATGAGGTTGCAAAATTCACACCCTTAGTTGCTCATAGTTCTATTACCACTGTAATTAAATATAACCGTTGCTCTTCCAATCCTCTTACATTTGATCAAAGGTAGCTCCATCTTATTGTGAACAAGCTACAAATTCATTATGGATTAGATTTATCATGGTGACGTTATGCACATAATTAGTTTTACATAATGGCCTCCCATGCATTTATTTTGTAGGTGCCGACCAGATGTATGGTATGACCATCCACAAATGCAATCGTTAATTGAAGTGGAAAGCATGTTCTTACAACCCCACCCCAATGCATCAAGAAATTGTTGCCATGTTATAGTGCAAAATAAATTTTATTTTGCAGTCATATTTTTCCAAAATGAGCAAGTCATGATAAACCGTTGAGACACATTTCAACCGAAAGTTGTATCGCTGATGTAGAGCTTGTTAGTATCCATTGGTTACGGGTTCAAGCCCTTGGCTCATGCACCTGTCCAATTATGACATGCCATAGGATTTGTGGTGTGAACATACTCATACCAAAGTTAGTGTGAGCCTGTTGACCTGGCAACAAAGTTAGTGTGAGCGTTGACTGGAAACAGTCTTATCTAACGTGCTCTACTCAGTGAATACCACATGCACAAACATATGACCCAAAGTGACCCCTGAATGACGTTTGACCTCCTCATCTGGTACCTCACTCAATCCCCTTGTCCATGTATAGATACCAATATGAACTTGAATTCAACACTGCACTAAAGCTATACAACATTTTAACAAAAGTTTATACCAAAAGTTTGGGTTACACACACATACACGACACGCACACACCAACACACCACAGACCCGCCACACAACCCACACACAAACACCCAACACACCACAAAGACACTCACACACCAACACACCACAGACACATTAGAAAGCAAGCCCTATGTACCACTTAATTCACAGATGACACAAAATCACAGGTGATTTTCACTTTCTAACATCTAGCAATGACCAGCAGCCAGGATCTTTTGGCATTTTACAACTTACTGACACCATCTAAGCAATTTGGAATTTCTGCATGCGACATTCTCTACAATCAAATTTCTCCACATTTTATTATGGATCTGAACTCGTATGCCAAAAAATTGATGCCATGGCAATTGACATGGTATTTTGAGGGAAATTATAGGGAACCAGCCAGCTTGTAATGCGCTGAGACCATAAAAAAAAATTTTTTTTTTTTTAAAAAAACCCCCCACAAGCAAACATGTTTTCTATAGACCACGGAGGTGTGACAATAATTTCAATAAGGTCTATCAAGATCCTTAAAGTACATTCTAGCACATGTACAATGAATATTAGACTGTCCATTTAAAAATCTGCCCTTGAGAGTTTACCTAATTGTCCACCGAGGGGTGTGTTCAAATGAAGTTACCCCATGGGCTATTCTGTTTCAAAATACAAGTTATCAAACCTAAGCTATGTAAGCCTGTTCATCTATCAATTAAGCCCGTCATACAGCCCAGAGCAAATACTGGAGAAATGATGGGTAATCACAAAGACCTTAATCTAAACCAGAGAACCTAGGAGTCGGAGCACTAAGGGTGCACAACACTAAATCAACACCAGTCATAGATAAAATATAAAAGGCTAGGGAACCGACCGGCCATCAGTTGGTTGGTTGCCCTCCCGTGGTTGGTTGGTTGCCCATGGTTGGTTTGCCCGTTGGTTGGGTGGTTGGTTGCCCTGGGTTGTTTGTTGGTTGCCCGTGGTTGTTTGGTTGGTTGGTTCCCAGTGGTTGGGTGGTTCCCGTGGTTGGGTGGTTGGTTTGCCCATGGTTGGTTGGTTGCCCGTGGTTGGTTGGTTAATTGGAAAGCCGCGCCTATCTCTTCAGGTGCACCACAAACTGTGTTGAGTCGACGAGCTCACTGGCGGACGATTAAATGTTACTGCCCAAGCCCAATGCTACATAAACTTCCAGCATAGCAATGCCTTCTTTGATGCCTTATACCGTGTGCCCAAAAAAACGCAACTTGGTGGCTGCGCCATAAGTTTTGAACAAAAGCATGTAATTCTTAGTCTTTGGTTGTAAGTAAGATGGTCTGTTACTAATATCCTGAACCAGTTCATAAAGGTATCTCAATAGTTTTTTAAGATATGACCCAAACAATCAAGTAACCCGCAGACCCATTTTAAACCAAATGAACGGAGCGGGTTAACCACAAGACTGGGAATGAACTGAAAACAAGAATAGCAAATACACTATTGATTTTGCAATCAACATTTACTTGCCCAAATTTCTTGCAGAACCACTTCTATTGGATCAAATGCCTGCATTTACATATTATTATTTAACTGCTAATAATAATAAATATTACTTAAAACATTAATTTATTGGGTGATTATATTTTCAAGAAGATATAAAACTATTACTAAGTCATATACAAACTCCACATACATCACATATAACTGTTTGCCTTCAACTTGCTTATTACTAAAATAATGTTACATTTCTCAACTTTAATGAAGTAAAACCTATGTTTTCAGCACAAAACTCAATAACAATATCATGCAGTATATTCATTCCTGTCATTAAAATTTGGGTTAAATCAATTCTTATGTGGTTGGGCCGTAACAAAATGATGATGAATGATTCTAATCCAAATGCAGAGTCTATTTGGGACAATATGAAGAGTCCTGTTCTCATGCATTCGTAATTCGATCTTTAAGTATGTTAAAATGCATGTTTTATTAGCTGTTATAACCATGGAAACATTCCATAATAATTTGTTGCAGCACCTATATCTTTTAAAAAAGGGGAAAATGGTGGTTGGACTTAGAAATTCATATTGGTGTTATGGCGCAAAAACGTACAGTGCCGTACCGTATTTGTATTTACTTGCGCCTCAATTTGGTTTAAATGGGTCGCATGTTACTTGACTTCTGTGGTCATATCTTACAAAATATGCTCTACCTTTATGAACTTTTCGGGGATAATTAGCTAACAGTCCTCATCTTACCTTACACAAAAAAAAACTTAGTCACCGTGCTTTTGTTCAAAAACTTATGGCGCCTGCCCCCAGTGTTGCGTTTTTTTTTGGGACACACGGTACTCCAAGAACAATGTCCGTCAGTGGTTTGTGTCAGAAGTTTTACCGTTGCAAAGATCAGCTCCAAAGTTTTTTGTCAGATTTTTTTCATCAATATGGCTTCCAATACGTGGGCTATCGTATGTTGTGTAGTTAACAAACATCTTGTGAGAGGTTACAAAAAATTTACAATATGATATAATTAAAATTCAACTTCACCCTCATCAACAGACTACCACAACCACCACAAATTGACCATTTTGATTTGGGGTCATTTTCCCACAAAGGTAATTTTTTAGAGTCACTTTTTTTTATGAAAAGATGTCATTGACACAACAGTCAAGCTGATGAGTTTTCCGACAAAAAAGTCAATCACAATACTTCTCTGTGACCAACAGTTTTTGACCTATAACCTCCAGAAACTTGCTGGCTGACAAATAAAGGCATAGTTTTTGGTGTTTGTTTTTCTGTTTTTTGTTTTGGCCACTTTTTGAGCAAGTTACATTTTTTGTTTTCACTTTCTAATCACCTTTTTAACCTACACCATCCATGTTAATTTGATGTCATTGAATGTAAGGAATTTCAGACGTCTGTAGAATTCTCAAGTTGGACAGTTACCATAGCAACAGCAATTTACATCTATTTTAGCCTGAGTGACTGGACAATTCTGAAAATTGGGTATCAATTACTGTTGCCATGGTAACTGCCCTACTTGAGAATTCCATAATACACTAACATTAAGGTAGGTGAATCGGATTAACAACTTGTCCCTTCAAGTTCTATTGATTAAAAATTAAATATTTGGAAATTCAATGTGGTGTGACGTTTCTGATGGGTCCACACAACGACCGAACTTTATTTCCCGTGACAAAATCACCATCAAGCAAACGTGGAAACATCATTTTTTGTTAGGTTTAGACTCAAGGTTTATTCATACTGTCAAAATTAATAACAGATAAGTTACGTTTGACAAACACGCCTTGGTTGAAGTAAAAATTTACCCCTTTTTTTAGTTCACAAATGTGACTGAAGGATGGCCCACTTAGTAATAATCTCCTGCAATCTTTTTTTGCCGGCAGCACAAAACTGCTAAATATCAACAGATTCATAGAATTTGATCCTACAGTAACATGATCAGTAGCACTCATCCGATGATCTAGAACTAGATCTGACAGTTATATTTTCTCAATTTTCAGTTTAGTAGAAAAGTCCAAAGTTTCACAACCTTAATAGTTTCTTACCAATAAGACCTAATTATCATAAGTTCCAGGCAACGGATAAATCCTCCCCTTTTGGACACGTTTTCAGCCCTCACCCCCCGGTATTTGACGTTTTTTTCAAATCCTGGATCCGGCCTTAGTTCTCTAATGTTCAAACATTTGCACAGGATTTGAAATTTCAGAGCAAATCTCAGATTGTAGTTTCAAGTTTCTTTAGGGACATTCAATGTTTGTCTGGTAGGGAGTCTTACGCATCAAGGCCAACAAACCCTGTCCGCTAGAGCCTACTAAATGAGACTTGGCTCCTACACCATGCCTAATATTCCGACCAATTTTCTGCAAACTAACATTTTTTGTTGTAGGCTTTTCTTCAATGTTGGCTTTTTGATAAACAGCAACTGTACTATTTCAAACCTGTACTAAATTTCACTGACATTCACTGCCAATTCAGAAACAAATTCACGGAGCTAGCTGTAATACCTTCTAGTATTGTTTCTAACTCACCTGGCACATCTACAGCACCAATTAAGACCAAATCAATTAGTTTGGCACATTTGTCTGTGACGCTACGGGTTTGTTTTCTACAATGTGCTTGGTATAACCTCAGGTGACATATAGGGAGTCCTAACAACTAGTTGCTGCCTTTTGAAAAACTCTTTGCTTAGAGTGAATTCCGAAATTGCAAACATAACCAATTTGTTATCTGCACTGTGGCGGAGGAGAGTGGGAGGTTGGGTTGAGGATGGGGGATGCATTGTTAGCTAATGCTTTAGTTTTCCACATTTTGACTGATGCAGTCCTGTCTGGAACTACAAAGCCTAGTATTCTAATTCACTTTTAATTTTTTTCAAAATACATTTCCATATATTTTCTGGCTGATATCAGAAGGCCATGATTGACATGATAAACTGTAATGTTTTTAAACTGTGGACAAACTAGGATAAACATGAGGAAAGATGACATCCAACTTCTTTTGATTGTTTTCAAGTGCCTCCAGCATGATGCTCCATCTTATCTTTCATCTTAATGTAATACTTTTAGATTCATTCAATACTACTCATTCCAATCGTCCAATACACTTGCAATCCAATTTTAACATCAAGCCTGCCGAAACATCCCTTTTCTTCTTAAGGTAGCTTACTTTGGATAACCTCCAAACCTCTAATGACCCAATCACGCTCCAATTTTTTCCTGTGTTTTTCTCCCTTACCTGGAAAGCATAGCAACGAAACATCGATTCCAAACTTTTGAGTGAACTCGGTACGTGTTGGAAGTAGAGCAAAATGTGTATGAAATACGCCCGGAGGACAGTGCATGTTATAAGTTGTTACCACATTTACAGACGTTTTTGTTCATACATGAAAAGAAATATTTCCTGGGCCTAAAATATGTTAATGAAAAAAATATGAAACTTTCTTCTGATACAAAAATGGAGGTATGAATTACTCCAATATTGGAAATGGTCCTGCTCCGCCGCAAAACTCAATATGGAGTTTCTGCGTATATTACGCAGACACCCAAAATCGGAGGGTCTGCGGACATCTTAAAAACTCCAACTCGGAGGTCTCTGCGTATCCTTTAAATATTTTTTATTTATATTCAACACTCCAATAATCGGAGTTTCACGCGTATAATGCGGCAAACACTCCAAATCGGATGGTCCTGCGTACATCGCAAAAACTCCAAATCGGGAGGTTCTGCGATCTTTAAACATTATTATTATATCAAACAGCTATCGAGTTTCAGCGTATATACGCACACACTCCAAATCGGAGGGTCTGCTGTACACAATCGCAAAAGAAAACATCCAAAATCGGAGGTTCTCGTATCTTTAATATTTTTATTTATATTCCAAAACTTCAATTCTCGGAGTTTTCAGCGTATAATTCGCAAACACTCCAAAATCGAGGTTCCTGTGCGTCAATCGCAAAAACTCCAAAATCGGAGGTTCTGCGTATCTTTAAACATTATTATTTCTATTCAACACGCAATATCGGAGTTTCAGCGTTATAGCAAACACTCAAAATCGTAGGGTCTGCGTACATCGCAAAAACTCCAATCGTAGGTTCTGCGTATCTTTAATTTATTATTTATATTCAAACACTCCAATATCGGAGTTTCAAAGCGTATAATACGCCACACTCCAAAATCGGAGGGTCTGCGGGACACGCAAAAAACTCCAAAATCAAGGTGTCGCTATCTTTAAATATTTTATTATGTTCAACACTCACAATAATCGGAGTTTCACAATCAGCGTATAAGCGCAAAACTCCAAGATCGGAGGTTCTGCGTACATCGCACAAACTCCAAAATCGAG
Organism: Ophioderma brevispina; assembly: GCA_023653785.1. Taxonomy (NCBI): domain Eukaryota; kingdom Metazoa; phylum Echinodermata; class Ophiuroidea; order Amphilepidida; family Ophiodermatidae; genus Ophioderma; species Ophioderma brevispina. The sequence goes on along the minus strand of JAMKCH010029890.1, from coordinate 1,953 downwards.
TCTGCGTATCTTTAAATATTATTTATATTCAAACACTCAATAATCGGAGTTCAGCTTATAATACGCACACACTCAAAAATCGGAGGGTCTGCGGACATCGCAAAAACTCCAAAATCGGAGGTGATGCGTATATTTAAATATTGTTATTTATATTCAAACACTCAATATCGGAGTTTCAGCGTAAAATACGCAAACACTCCAAAATAGGAGGGTCTGCGGACATCGCAAAAAAAAACTCCAAAATCGGAGGCTTTGCGTATCTTTAAAATATGATTGTTATATTCAAACACTCAATATCGGAGTTTGTGTAATTTATTATTTGACATTGCCATTGCTTACCAATTCCCATAGAGGTAGGCTTTATGCTATTGTGCACATATTAATTACATTTTGGCACTTGACTTGGATTGAAAAAACAAACATGTGAGTAGGTTCAGGCAAAAGTACATGTCATTGAGTGTAACAACAAAAAATTTCGGCTAATCTTACTAAATCCGCAAGCTAGCAAAAGTAATATATCGATTAGAGAGAGTCTCTAATGTAAGAGACTCTCCTGTCGGCCTTTTCATCGATGGGAGGAGAGAGACTTGCAAAATCCGGGGACTCCGGGTAGGCGAGCAACTCTCCTATCGCCGAAATCATCGATTGGAGAGTGATACATGATGTTGCCATCGATTCGCCCCAGGATTTGTCCATTGTTCAATCTGTAGGCCTATACATATAGGTGCAATCGACCAACAGGAATCACTCTGAGTGGGTGGTTTCCTGCATAATCTGGCATGGTCTATTCATGCGACAAAGAGAACAGGTAAATGCGTGTTGCTACATAGAGCTAATTCACAAACACGGGACGTGTATTGCAATGTACGTACGTCTGGTTAAAAAAATAAAATGTATATAATATTTGATTAATTATTCTGTATCGAAATATTTTAACAGGCTTCTGTAGGCCCTATATATGAAATACTGTATTGCAAAACGACTGGTAATGAAGATTATACAAATAACTAAAAATCGCCACGTTTCGGTATGTAAGTGAAAATATAAACATTAGAATTAAAAATAACGAATCTCAAATCAATTTGTCAGATTTTATACAATCCTGATACAAGACTATGCATGAAAATACATTGGTGCTAGGATAATCATCCATACAATACAGTCGCAGGGCTTACGAGGTTAGGGTTATGTGGTATACGATCTCTCAGGTGATGATTGATGCCTAGTACGCTAAGGTTTGCCATTCATTTGAGCCGAAAACCGCATGATGAAATCCGATATTCCTAAATTGTTTAGCCGCAAAATCGGATGATTTCACCTATTTTTCTCTGAAAAATGCCAATTTGGCCGACTCGCGGACCTTATGACGTCATTGTGACGCAATAATAGGTATTGTTAGTACTTATTGGTATATCAATGGAAAGAGGAGAATATAAGCTATCCTGTATCAAAATCATAAGATTCGGGTGCTTTTATAACGAATTCTCGAGGGGGTGGTACCCCCCCCCCCCCCGGTATACCGTATTACAAAAAAAGCCTGGTAAGACGAGGGGTTAAACCTTTAGCGTACTAGGCTATCATCACACTGAGAGATCATATAACACATACGCCTAAATCGTAAGCCTGAAATTGTATGGATGATTATCCTAGCACCAATGTAATTTATATACATAGTCTTGTATCCAATGACTTGTTAAAATCTCAATTGATTGAGATTCGTTATTTACGTTTTAATGTTTATATTTTTCACTTTTGGGCCTTCTTCAAAAAGTAAACCTTTTTGATAAAAATGAAGTTAAGGTATTGCAAATTAGCGTACAATATCACGGTAACCATCCTTCCAAGTTTCCTGCATGATATTATTTTTAAACAATAGTTCACATCAACACCTTCATTTGCATTAAGATGAACGGTTATACCTTTTGGGATAATAAAGTGAGATTATTACACATT